>KN835203.1:0-86908 GCA_000827255.1 Suillus luteus UH-Slu-Lm8-n1
CGACACTAAATACAGGGATGATAGTGAAAATTTCGTTGAGAGGGTGAGGATTGGTTGGAGGTAGGCGCCAGTACAGATTGGGCAAGATTGGAGGCACAGGCTAGAGGTGCGCAGCATTGTCAGGCCGTACTTTCGTATATGCAGCTGGGTATTAAAGTCTAAAAACGAAAGGGAGAAAAAACCGTCAACAAACTTGGCGAAACGTTGACGACGCACCGTTGTATGACTGCGAGAGGTGCCACGCATGTTGAGTGTGGCTCATTATGTCAGCAAATATCACTGGCGTAGTGGCCTAAAATGGAAGCAATTCGGATATTCTAATCTGTAGGGGGGGGGGGCCCCCCCCAAATAGATTAAGGTTTGTAAGAGGGGTACAAAAAAAATACATTTGCAAATTCAGGTCAAATGAACAGCGGCATCGCGGCACACCTTCCTAATAGAGTCAAATTTATGTTAAGATATTCTATTCAACATATTTCGAGCCTGCGGGAAGTCATCCACTATGTCATTAAATAAGTATCTAATAGATATAAGATAGGCTAAGCACCTCCTTCGAATCATTTGACAGCACAGCGTTCAAACATTGTACAGTAGATACAACAGTATCCTGAGATATATCACCAAGGCAGACAAATGCAGATATATGAGATACAAATATCTAGGGGGTTAGATGTTGTTGGGACCTTAAGGCCGGGATCCTATCGGGGCATTCGTGGTTCGGAGACTTGGTGGAGAGATTAATGGTGGAGACATACTTTTGGGAGGGATACACACGAGAAAATCAATGAGACATCAATTGGAACGTCCCATGAAACCATCATACGACAAATATACTGGTGCGAGCACTGTAAAAAAGGGTGTCCACAGTACGACTTGTCGTGGTGCTATCCTCACTTGGAGAACGTATCCGCTCTGGATGGCTCCTTCGGGTAAAACCAGCACGTCTCCGGGGAGCATCACTGTCACAGCTCCGGCGGATCCAAGAACCTTCCGAGTGAAGCATGGAGATAGGTCTTGTGTCCTCAGTTCGGGGTTCGTCCATGCTGCTGACCTCAAACCACCCGCAAGCATCCCAGCCAGAACCTCGCTTCCCACACCCTCCATCAAGATCAAGGCCACCACCGTGAGGACCGAGGCTCGCGGGGGAATCTGGCCGGGGGGAGGGCGTAAAGAGCGCGGGTAGAAATGATGTTGAAATATCATCATCGGGCTCAGGTGTGGTACTCGGCGTAGGAAGCTGGGCAGTCGCAGGAATTTGTTGTTCTGCACTGTCCTTAACCAGCGGACTTTGGCTCGCCACACCTTTCTCCGCCATTGTGAGATTCTGACGGTCTACACCGAGGGAAAGGGTCCAGTCATCCCCTTGTGCTACTTGTAGAGCTTCATCAGCTTCGTGAAGGGCGCCATCCTCGGAAGGAGGTGTTGGCACACATATGCCACTCCCTGGTATATCGATGCAGAAAGGCAGCGATAATGTCCAGTCTGCAGATGCAGGCGGGAGAAGGGAAGCCTTCGAGGTGGCTCCACTTCGCAGAAGGGGAGCAGATCTTCTCCGCTCCCGCGGAACAGCGAGAAACGGTACCGTGCAAGCAGCACTCGACTTCCTCCTTGGTTTCTTCGGTGGACTTGCAGTATCGGAATTTGCCTCAGCATGAATCTGCACGCGTTTGGGAGGTGAATCGTAACAGCTGAGCGTCCCTTTTGAACGCCGGGTGCCAAGCACCAGTATGCTCTTCGTGCGCCGTACTTGAGCTTCCAAATCACCAGCAGCCTCTAATATCCCAATGCTCGTGCGCTTGCCTAGAATAGGGGAAGTGGCATTGGACATGCTATTATTGGTAGGGGAACACGGGGAAAGTTCTCTCTTTCTCCCTACTTTGGAAGGGGAGGAAGGCGGACTGGGTAGACTCGATGGAAGAGGGACCACCATACGTCCGGTAGCACCCCAGCTTAAACGAGAAGGAAGTCGTAGACTTCCAGGAGAAGGAGGTGCAGCAACTGTGCTCAAAGGTGAGTCAGTACGCACAGGAGTACGAGTACGTTTTGAGGGAGTCCGATTGATTGATGGAAGAGGGACTGGGGCGTTCGGGGGCGTAATAACATCGAAATTTTTTGCCGTTAAATTGGGTAATGGAGGAAGGGGGCTACTGGGTGGAGGTCCCGGCAATGGTGGCGTCAGCATGGCACGGGATCCAGCCCGTGCACGAGAAAATGGAAAGGAAGAAGTTGTTGAGGTGATTGATTTTGTACTGGAGGTAGACGATGCAAGTGCGCTAGATGGGACTAAAGGAGCGTAGGATGAGGGCTGGCATGATGTGGGTATGGATGCAGTAGGAGATGGAAGGGAGCACACAGAGACAGAACCTTCAGTATCAGAGGGTACATAGGGCGATACTCCGATCGCTGGTTGAAGGCAGAGGGATACAATCTCTTGAGGAGGAAGAACCAATGCCAATGCTGAGGGCCGTCGCCTTGTTTTGACCTGGACAGTACTGTCACTACTTCTGTGCGATGAAATCGCAAATTCAGTCGCTCGAGGCGTCATGTTATCATCGATAGATTCGACAACATTGCATTCGGTTGCTGAGGTGCCCGGCCACTTTTCCATGACATCCGCACTTGGCGTTGCTCTGTTACTTGATGATGATTTAGTACCAAACAGGAACTGCAGCGGTGAACGCGGTGAACGTGGTGCGGATGGAAAATGGGCCATTTTCGTCGGAGAAAGCCGAGAACGTGTAACTGGAGATGGCGATGGGGGTGTCTTTGTACTGTGGGCCACATTTCCTGTCTCCGTAGATATAATTTCTTCCGCGAGGAGCTTGGAGAAACGCTCAGACGTAGGTATCACTGAACCAAGACTAGAGGTCGAAGACATGCTAGTCAACGCTCTCGAAGGTGATAGAACGGCAGAAGTGACACTGCAGACAGATGACGAGCGAGAACGATTCGATGGGGCACTCGCGATGTCTTCCACCTGCATAACATAAATAAGAGGGTTAGAGCGCAGAGTCATATACGCACTGCACAATCCTCAGCTCGGCGAGAGCCATTGGGCGATAAACGCGATAAACGCCAAGTAAATGTCATCTTGCGAGGGCTCGGTGTCACAGGCTTGTCTACCTGTTCTATAGGCGAATGTGGGATGAGAGGCAAATGTGATGATGAGCGAGAGAACAAGCGGTGGAATGTTGAGGTTTTCGGTTTTTCCGGGGTCGAAGGGAGTGGGTCGTGAAGGATAGTGTCGGGAACGTTAACGTGTTCGAATCTGTCTATGTCAAGAGACTCGCTGATAATATGATTCAACTCATTTATAGATAGAGTTGGCGGTCTGCGGGTATAGAACATTCTATGGAAGGAGTGACTGAGTGAGTGACGGGAGTTGGACAATGAAAAACGCGAGTTGACAATCGACAGAGTCGGGCGGACAAAGCGTTTCTTTCTCCAAAACGTGAAGTCAGGGTTGGAGGAGCCTAACCCGTTCGAGATGTAAGAGTAATATATATAATACGTAGCTTCGTAATTCACTTGGGTTCAATTGAACTTCTAGTCGGAAATCGGTTGAGTTGATGGGCGCCTACTGTGGTGCTTATGCGGGCCTAGTTCAAACTACAGCTCTGGTGAGCACAACGGTCCACGGCCTCCTGGCAGTAACCTCAGTACTTGTTTTGAATAGATGGTTGAACACAGCTGCAACGTGGGCGACGTGAATGAAGAGGCAAACCACAAAATTCGTCGATACCGATCAATGCGAATAATCGTCAACCTAAAAACACGAGGCAGATTTGGACGTAACAGGTAAAACAGGCCAGCTCCAAGCACAATAAGCACCTTCGGAGACCCCCGGTACCGGGTATTTATGATCATTAATGTTATGGAAGTACTCTCAGTCTCTGTATCAATATCTCAGCTTAATTCATTTTATCAGTCTCAGCGCTGCCAGTATAAGTACTAATGACATCGATTCCAGTGCTCTGGCAAGCAAGGAAAGGCAAGAAAAAACTACCAGGGACCTTCTGAAATTTTCACTGTACGTACCAAACCTTTTCTCGTTATCGATGACGGTCATGAGCTTGGGTCGAACTCGCATTGTAGTAATTGGATAATCACCCTCATACTTGAATGAACTTTTGTTCGAAGCTCGTTTACGGTCAAGCTGGACCCGAACTGGCATTTCAAAAGGCTTTAACCTGGGTTGTACTCAGTCTTCCAATTTTTCAATCTGACGAGCCAACTTATGACTTGCGTTTTGACAGATTGCGGCCATTGTATTAGGGCATTTGTTTGTCGACCTCTCTTGGCCTTGATTCCATTCGAGGACAAGAGTGTCCCTAGTATTACATTTATTTGAAACTCGTATGATGCCGCGGTCCCAGCTTTTTTCAACGCTGATACGGCGACTTTGGTGCCTTGCCAGACTTTGGACACTGCATTGTGCTCCCAGAATTATGTCCCGTATGTACGTCCAGGTTCATACATAGTCTTCACTGGTGAGCGTACAATGGCGGTCAGCCTTGATGTCTTACATTACGCTGCTAAATGATCTTCTCTTCCTTTAGACGCTCATGACGCATCCCTGCAGCAGATGTGTCTCCTGGTCTTCTTAACGGTAATGAAACGCAATTTTGGCACCGAGTCTCGTGATGAGAGCTATTATTGGCCTTGGAGCCTGTGTTCAGATTTCGGATGCCTTGGCCATGATGAACAAAGCCACAAGTGTTTTTGGATGACCTTCCCGGTCACTTAGCACTTGTCGAGCCAAATATACATCAGTGCTATTTCCAAATGGTAAGCATAAATTACAATACGGCTTTTAGCCCTTCTACATGTCTTGAATACTTATATATCTTCAAACGATACAGGATTAAAGCTCAAAGTTGACCCGGCTCCGCACCAACTATGCAACTACTGACGAATCAAAAGGATGATCGTCTCTCCATGTGCCCCCTATGGTATCTTTTGATTGGGACCAAAACTTCACGTGAGTCGTCGGTACAGTCTCAGACGAGATGCCAAGCCCAACGCGAATGATGATCAATGTGGACGCGATACCCTGATGACGCGTATATTTAGCCGAACCAGAACCAGAATACACGAGAACTCACATATATCTGTGTCCCAGCGTAACTTAACACCGCCTCGGCAGAATTTTGCATGGCTACGAGAACAACAAAGATGAGCTGCGTGATCATATACAAAGCACCACTTTCGATGACTAGCATCATCGGGCGCCCACCAGCCGCGATTTTCAAAATCGCTGGCTTTCCATACTCGTCGATGATGGGAACGCGAGATATGTACCAAAGACGAACAGCGATGAGCCCAGTGACCATGATGTTTGTGCAAAGAGGCAAAGCATATCCGGCAGTGGTCAAGGGTACGATCTCAGTTGGAGGGACTGGTGAGGTTGGGTTGATTGACAATACAAGAGATGGTATGGGTAAGATACACCCTGACACATGGAAGATGAAGGTGAGCGTTTTCGTCTAAGAGAAGCCTGATGATGATTTACCAAAGCCCGCAAGAGCAGTGAGCAGAGGGAGAATGATCACGTAATAATTCTTGCCCCAGACTAGCCAACATCGGTAGAGCAGAAGCAAGTCCCCAAGCAAATCCGCAACAGAACTCAGTAGATTGGCTCCCATCAATTCAGGAGTTTCGTCTCCGAACGCTGAGAACGGGGCATTTTCCTGTGCCGATGTAAGTCTTCATTACACGATAAATTGTTATTCCTTACGAGTGCGATGTAAAAATGGTTGAACACCAACGCAAAATGAGCCGTCGATGTTGCAAAGAGGAGGCAGTTTGCAACCAAGATTACTCGGTGAGATACTCGATATCGTTTGACGAGAATTACGATGGAGGCAATAAACAACACACAGTAGACTCCTACCAGTGCATAGTGGTGTCAGTGATCACCGAACCGGGGATTACAGGGAACTGCGTACCGTACAAAAACGCCTCACATACCATACCCACAGCTGCGGACACATTTGTAGAGACGGCCATCACAACCTTAGAGCAAGAAGAAGGCGGGAGATGCAGGAAACTCGAGTCATGCCGTGACACCCTACTACGATTGAAATAGAACTATCTAGCAGAAACCTGTGAGTGCACTGACGTGATCATCATGCGCAGCTGTGGCACAATTAGACTAAAGCTCTGTAAGTAACTTGTGGCCATCAAGTCATCGTTGTTGTTAGCATAGGTTATTAACTTTCAGGTCTTGGAGCTTTGACAGGCATCAGACATGATGGAAGAAGGCCGTAGACGACTGAAGGTTTGAAATTTCACCGCCAGATGGTTGCTCGCTTGTCAATTAATTTTGTGTCAAGGCTATGCTTAAATCGTAAGCAACTTGATCACATAGCCCTTCTACATCAATCAAATGTGTACTTATATATCTGTTAAAGACTCAAATTTCAAAGGTTCACCCGATGATCATTGTTCCGCATCCAATTGCGCAGCCATCGGAGAAGTAAAGGAGCGATCATTTCTCCATGTGCCAACTGAGCGCATTCCTATGGTATCTTGCGGCTGGGAACAAAACTCCATTTGAGTGCTCGACATCACTACCATCGTCTGCTCAGACGAAATGCCCAGCCCAACACGAATTATAATCAAGGTGGACGCGATACCCTCGTACATGTGTTTAATTTCAGCTGAACCACGAACCAGAAGGCGCAAGGACTTACATATATCTGTGTCCCAGCAAGACTTAGTACCGCCTCGGCAGGATTTCGAATGGCTACG
The DNA here is from genome assembly GCA_000827255.1 of Suillus luteus UH-Slu-Lm8-n1. Classification (NCBI taxonomy): domain Eukaryota; kingdom Fungi; phylum Basidiomycota; class Agaricomycetes; order Boletales; family Suillaceae; genus Suillus; species Suillus luteus. The sequence goes on from KN835203.1 coordinate 6,754, forward strand.
AGAACAACGAAGATGAACTGTGTGACCATATACAGAGCACCACTTTCGATGATTAGCATCATCGGGCGACCACCAGCCGCGATTTTCAAAACTACTGGCTTTCCATGCTCATCGATGATGGGAATCCGAGATAAGTACCAAAGACGGCCAGCGATGAGCCCAGTGACCATGATGTTTGTACAAAGAGGCAAAGCATATCCGGCAGTAGTCAAGGGTACGATCTCCGTTGGAGGAACTGGTGATGTTGGGTTGATTGACAACACAAGAGATGGTATGGGTAAGATACAACCTGGCACATGGAAGGTAAAGGTGAGCGTTTTCGTCTAAGAGAAGACTGATAATGATTTACCAAAGCCCGCAAGAGCAGTGAGCAGAGGAAGAATAATCACGTAATAATTCTTCCCCCAGACAAGCCAGCATCGATAGAGTAAAAGCAAGTCTCCGATGATGTCAACCACAGAAATCATCAAATTTGCTCCAAGCAATACAGAAGTTTCGTTTGCGAACTTTGCGAACGGAGCATTTTCCTATAGCAATGTGAGACTTCAGTTCATCATAAACCGCTTGCGTATTCCTCACAAGTGCGATATAGAAATGGTTGAACATCAACGCAAAATGAGCCGTCGATGTTGCAAATAGGAGGCAGTTTGCAACCCAAATCACTCGGTTTGATACTTGATATCTTTTGATGAGAATTACGACAGAGACGACGAATAGCACGCAGTAGACTCCTGCACAGTGATGTCAGTGATGAGCCTGGATCACTCAAACAAAAACACCATGCACCATACAAAAGCGCCTCGCATATGAGACCTACAGCTTGAGTCACGTTTATCGAGACAGCCATATAATTGCAGCAACGCAAGGAAGGTGCAAGAAATTTTCTCCATTTGGTTTACTTGAAGACTTATGTGCGTTTCAGCTGTCGGATGATATTTCAGGCTGGTGCTATGATGAATCGTGGTCCTATCAGTCGGCGGCCACAATTGAAGGTCCTAGGCGTGACGGCCCGGCCGGCTGCGGCTGCCTGGGGTAGTTCACTCCCACAGACTTCTAGTTAATAGGTAATACCAGCACAACTCAGCAGGCTTATCTATGGCGCTCACTGACAACTTCAAATAACCGATGTCATGAGTGGGTTCATGAAGTATGAGTGAGGGAAAGCCCTGATAGTTAGAGATCTTGTGCGGGTCTGTACCAGCAGTAGTTCCAAGCAGATCCTAATTTTGCTAGCTCGTATAATCGCGAATTGGTGTTCCAATGGTTTGAGATAGAGTCACGGTGCGTGCAGAAAGTAATTTCGTACATAACTTATCTGTTACGATTAGGAATAATTTATAAGATACACATATCAAGAATTCAACGTAGATGCGTGAAATGCGTGAAAAGTCCGTCATCGAGCTCGTGAAGTTGAAATGGGTATACTGATTGGCCCGGGTATCAAGCAAAGGTTAAGTAAAACATCATGATCGTTGAAGGTTGAGAATAAGTTGCATGCCCTCCCCAGCAGGAGAGTAGTTTAATCCCATCCATCTACGAACATCTCCCAAACAGTCTATACGCCGCGGTCCTTGTCGATGTTCCCAGCCATGCAACGTCGGACTCGTAGAAGCTCTCTCCTGTAAAGCCTGCATAATTGCATCGACACCATATGGGTTTACATCTTCGATGTGTTCCATCTCAGCTCGAGTAAGAGGTCTCTGCAGCCATTCGTAAATGGCATCAAGAACATCTTGGACTTTGATAGCGCTGGTCCTTTGCACCCTGATTGTGTTCCACATGTACGCCATAGGACAAGCTGGGATGGCAATTTCGATAATGCCAACAGGAATATTCGTGATTGGAGAGCTTAGAACATGTGCCAGATTCGTAGAGACATGTGCGCCTGTTGTCAGCCTAGCTGTAATTGGGTTCTGGCGGACATCCCACTGAAGCATGGGCATGGTTGGTTGAAAAGGATTTTGAGCAATCCAGGGTGCAATTTGGGGGCGTTCATAGACTGTCTGGGGCCATGGCATAGCAGGGATCTGAGCTGTTTCGGGTAAGAAGCCAAGTCCATTCGTGTGTGGAGTCCAGGTCAGATCGCCCATTGGGTAAAACCACACGCTGTGGTCAGGTTGTCTGGCTGGCAGCGTAGGTCTAATATCCCAGCTTCTGTCGGCCCAGGCAGGCTCCCGCCACGTATTCCGTGGTAGAAAGCCATTTCGCCATGGAGGTGCTGATCCTAAATCACATGAATGCATCCCATTACATTGATGCACAGAAACTATGTTGACGGATAACGACGGCTTACCAGGGGTGATGTGACTGCCATGATTTGAACTTTGAGAATTTCTCTGCCTTGTGCAGCGGAAGGAAGACCACCAATTCCAACAGCCGCTACCGTTGGAGAATGCGTTGGAGAAATTCATGATGGAAGATGTTATTGAAGACTGGAATGTCTACAGGGGAATCTTTTGTACTGTTGGGCACATTAAGGGCGGGCACAGGCCGGTCCAATGAATAAGCCAATGAAAGTGCCACATGTTCCAAGAATCGATGCGATGCCTGTCTCGAGACAAAAGCATCGCACACAAATCCCTGCAGAACTACAAGGCTACTTCAGCAGACACATTTCGTCACTAAGAGGAGGGTTGGTTAGCCAACAGCAGAACAAGACGAATCCATAAATCGGGGCAATCATGAACCCGTAACCTGCTGGCATAATAGCTTGAGTGCACACAAATATACACATGCGCCTACAGGGGCAGTGCACGACGTGAGGCTGTGCCACAACATCTTACCACATATGTACGCAAAAGGAGCAATCAAGGAAACGGCTGCTCAAGCGCTCATGTATCGATTCGAACTCGTCTGAGCAGGTGCCAGTGAGTGACATGTACACTGGCATAGACAAATATTGAAGCTTACTGTTGCACAGAATCAGCAAATATACTACCCTTCCACCAGCATGTCACGCGAGCCTCAACATCAGAGAACGATTCAAAACGGCCAGCTTCATCTTCAAGCTGAAACCCAGATCAACTTCAAGGTGAACGTTAACAAATATTAAACCAGTATGGGAAAGCTTGCCCAACGGTGCAAGTGCCGCATGCGCATTGCCGTACTACTTGACCACTGCCAGTACAAGCCACAAAGCGTGATCGGAGCTCGTACTAAGCACGCACTGAGCCAGTAGATCGTTGATGCTGATGGAACTCACGCTATCTGGGGTCTTTGGCACCTAAACATCACATGGGCTGCCAGTCGTCGTCGGTCAAATGCGCTACCACTGATTAGGATCATCCTCTCTCACATTTCACATTCAATCCTCACGCACACGACTAGTATTGAAACCAAGATGATCTAGGCGCCCGCTCGGTCCCGAGCACTGAGACGTGGTGATTTCCAGCAGCTTCTATGACAAATTAACATGAACATCCAATGAGGGTCCAGCAGCCACCCTCGTGACGCTTCGGACGTGTGCTGTGATGAGACTTGAAACGCTCAATAATGGTTTGGAGAGATACGTGAAGTAGAACATATCGAAACGTAAAACGAATTACTCCTCAGGCCTGAGCAGAAGCATGGATAATGAAAAAGTGGCGTATGATAGTGTCTATGACCATCCAAGCCGTATTACACAGACTGAAACGAGAACCGAGGATAGGGCGGGGGCGTGTTCAGAATCAATCTGAATTAGCGCTGGCAACACGGTCGCGAAGACCTTCAGCTGTCACCGTGTCGGTTGGCGCCAAAGCGCGCGAGCCGGACAAGTTTGACATGACAGGCTTCAACACAACAGTGTAAGTTGTTTGTGCGCCCTAAAAAATAAGACGTTAATCGCCTGCGTCTCGGAATGCATCGCACCCCGCGACTTACACGGAAGGTTGGAAGCTGCAGCCAGAGGATGAACACCGTCTTGAAGGCAAAGTACCATGGGAAGTAGTAAAGAACCATTCTGAGTGCAATGCTCTCGAGGAAGTTGAAGAACCCAAAAACAACCCAATATGTGAGCCACTGAACGTCATCCTGGTGCCCGGGGCTTTCCAGCGCCTTGAAGGAGAGGTAGCACGGAAGGGCCCATCCAACGAGGTTAGAAACAGGTGCGGCGAGAGGGTTGACAAAGTGGAAAAGGGTGAGGAGGAAAACAGTGCCGCTGACGAAATAGGTTTTTGGAACCTGAGTTCGCTGCTCAAATGCGTTCAACACTGGGTACTTTGTGAGCTATTGAGGGGCTTATATTAGTTGAAAAAATTTAGCCAAGAGAGCATTACTGACTTCTTTGTCAAGTTGTTGAAAGTAATAATTCGCCTTATTCTGCGCCTGGACGAAAGCAGGGTGCTGCTGAACCTTTTGCGTCGCGGACATCTGCAGTAGGGAGCAATAAACGTGTTTCTTGTCAAAAGTCAGAAAGAATGATATCTAAATTAACACAACTGACCTCAAGGGGGCGTGAAATATGTACTGGGTAAACTGATTAAGCAGCAGTCAAGACGGTGGTAAGAAAGAAAGAGAGTTGGGCGAATACGTCGTTGATATGGGTTTGATGACATGTGTTTGGCGGCAACAATACGTCAGCTCTTGCCTCAAGTCTCCAAGGTCCAGAATTGGTGCATCCACCAGCAATCTCCGCAGCAGCCTGAGCTTACTCTCCGTTTCAGATTCTTTCACAACTCGTGCCAAACGTCTACTGCAGTCATGGACAATTACGAGGCAATCCAGGTATGTCCTAGACATCTACCGTATCATAGTGAACATGTCTTAACCATGCTGAGCAGGCCCTACATAAATCACTGCCTCCATTCGCACCTTATGTGCCCGCGTCTCTCCTGCCGTCCATAGCTCTAATTCTCTTGGCATCAACTTTCGCTCTCACATTTTACTTTTCAACGTAAGTCGCCGTTGTACACTTTTATAATATGTGTTCCTATACCCGCTTCCACAGCCTCCCAAAAGACACGTTTCCGCTACGCGAGACCGCGGTGGCATCATTAGCAAGTGTCCTCGGTGGTTTTGGAGTGGTCGCCCTGTTTTGTAGTGTCGGAGTGAACGTGTAGGAGTGAACGTGTAGGCATATTCGCGCCCTAGCAGTTACAATCAACCACTGGATACCCCCACCCAAAATATTCCCACTAATTGTTGACGCGCCAACCATGTTTGCAAGATGCACACTGAACGACAATTCATGAGACCGGGACAACGGATGAGGCCTAGTTGGCTGACGTACGGTGTATAAAATCGTTGAACCTTCATCAGCACTGCGCATCTGCGACCGTGGTCAACTCAGTTTAGCGTAAACGGTATTGACAGTCTCCCTTGCCTGTTTCTCTTCGTAATAAGCTTCCAGATGTCCGCAGGCCGGACATTTTTCTGACACCTGTTGGTGGTGTAAGGAAACCTTGATATCTCAAATACATCAATGCTGGTTACCTTTGGTAAGACTTTACCCTGATGAACCTTCGTTTGGGTTTTGCGCTTCTGCCTCAGCGCTGAAGGGAATGCTTCAGGGTGTGACCGGGTGGTGATTTCAATGTTCTCATAAGCTGCGGTAGATCAAGATGATGATCTGTGTGGCTCAGAGCGTACACACATGATGCTGGCTCCTCATAACTGCACTGTTCGCATATGACTGTTTGCTCGTCGTCTTTTGGAGGACTCAGCAGAGTGCCACAATGAGGGCAAAAGAGAAGGGAACCTAGGAGTCGGTCACTTTTTCTGTCTCGGGTCTGGGTTTAGTCCATCTACTCACCAATTTTATGTGCGAGAGTCGGCATGAGATGAGAGTTTAATCAATCTAGCGTTCGAGAATTTTACTATAAAGTTTGCGCGTTTCAATGGAAGTGGTATGGAGCGCCTACTGACTTACTAGCTGTTTGGACAAAAGCATCCAAGGCCCGGCGCCTGCGCGTGGGGGACTCGGGTGCAATAACAAATGCTTTCCCCAGTTTTAGAACAAGACCTTTTGTCACCAACGACTTGCCAACGACGGGCCAAACATATATTCATCAGTGCGCCCACACTGTATCGATGCAAGTTGCCTGATCCTAACGATTGCTTTGTTTTCACTGTCGTCCGACGTAATTTTCGCTGAAGAAAGGCCGGCTGGTTAATGATCATCGCGACTGCATCTGATGATCTGACGGCACGTTCCAATGGGTTGCTTTGACCAGTCTCCCATGTCAGTTATCACCGAAGATTACAATAAAGGGACACTCAAACGAGTGGCATTTCTTTGTTCTTTCACACCGAGTCCAAGCTAATCTGACGTATGAGCCCCTGCACTCAGACACCGCATATATATGAACGCCTTTTTCACCAATGAAATCTCGGACCCTCTTCGTTATCCTTACCTTCCCCGTCTTCATTCTGCACGCAGGCGTGCTACTGACTTACTTGATTTACGATTTTACCTTCTTTTGCGCTCATCGACACGTCAAACGCTCATCACTTTCACTTCTACCATCACGCCCCACTCGTTGTTCTGGTCAACTTCCATTTTATATAACGCCATCTTATACGATGTCTTCCCATACAGCTCTATCCGATGCAGCTCTCTCGGAACTTGCTCGTAGGTTACGGTACGCCAACGCGCGTTACGGCCAGATCGCTTGTCAGCTGCGCTGTCGGATAACAATCACGCGCACGCATCACGCACAACGACAGGCCTTCTGGTCTGGTTTGCGCATTGATATAGCGAAGGCTAAGAATTGTCCTTCCACTGCGATCTCAGTCAAGCCTCTGCCTGTCCTCGATACGACTCCAAGCCCCTCACCGCTTATGCTTTCACCATTTGCATTTGCTGCCAAAGCCCATAACCAACTTGGTCTGGAGATTCCAGACATTGTCATATCTTCACCTGACGCCTACGACCAATCCCACAAGCGCCTTGTCATTCGAATTCCACCGCTTGCTAGCCTTCGTGACGATATGTACCGCCATGAACATTATGACATGCCTGCTCCGGGCGCGCCACTCATTCGGACCAAGGAGTTACCCGAGTGCGAGATGGATGAACTGTGCTCTTCACGTTCATGTGAGCTCTGACGATAAACCCGTTAGCGTTTTTGTGACTAAATGGTTATCTTCAGCTTCTTCCGCGTCTTCCACCCCCCTCTTAACACCTGTGAGTCCTCAGATTTATATGACCCTTTAGCACACTAAATTCTTGTACTAGATGGACATTGTTCACTCTGGTCTTCGTATCAAAATCCCAGCCAGGAAGCGCAAGCTCGCAGAGGCTGACAGCGATGATTCCTGTCTGGATAGTCCAGACATTCAGTTTCCCAAGGTTTGTTCCTCCATGGCATGGTTCAATGATGCAACAGCTGAGATCTTTTTCTAGAAGCACATGAGGAAGCGCTGGGCTCGTTCGCAGATAACGAACAACCGACGGTATTGGTCTCCTCCTCGGTCACAAATTACTTCGTTTTAAGCTTGCAAGGACAACATTCACATCGCGGTTTTACGCGGTTTCTTATGCATACAATACCCCCGCCTTCCAGTACATTTAATGTTTCTCTTTGTTGTGGACACTGGTCGCATGAAACTGTATCTTCTTCTCATTTCCAGACGCCTTGTGAAGGATTCTATAGCCACCGCCAGTTATTGCCTGTCTAATAGTGTATCCCGACTGTTTTGTGTCTTCTTATGATGACGGACCTTCGTTAGTGCTCACTTACCCCAAACCTGTAACTACATCGAAATGTGTGCGAGAGTCAGTCACGGCAGTGCTGAGAACATCACTAGATATCGGCAGGGACTTCAAAAAACACTTCTGTCGAGAAGTTTATGCTTCTGCTCACTAGTGGTTGATGAAGTGGTGCGAAGGCTCAGAGGCGCTGTTTGCCTGCCTAATGCAGCCCTTACTGCCCTTGTTCTCGTCTCATATTGCGGCGGCTTCCATTCCATTCGGTTAACGCTACGTGAGCCTCGAGGCAACGGTTGTTAAATATATATATTCTTGCAAGGGCGCTTGGATAGGAAGATCGTCTCTACCTCTCTTGCTCACCACAACCCTGTGGCAACATTTACGATGAACGCCGAAACGACTGATCCAACGTCTCAATCAAACTATCGTCAGATCAGCACGAAGCACTTTTCACTCGATTGGTCGATTGACTTCCACGAGAAAGTCATCAAAGGTTCTATCACGCACGAGCTTACCGTCCACACGAACGACTTAAAAGAGGTTATGTGTGTTTGTTAACTATCCATGTTGTGCGGCAAGTGCTTATGTTCATAGCTTCGATACATCGGATGTCGTGATCAAGCGGGTGTATGTCGAGGGCGAGTCTTGCGATGCTCAGGTGCGCAGATGTTCTTCGTTGTGCTTCGAAGTGCCATAACGTCTGAGCTCGCAGTACTCACTGGGAGAGAAACATGAAGTCATGGGCTCTGCGCTGTATATTCCACTTCCAGCAGGTCTGCAGCCAGGATCGTCAGTAAAAGTGACCATCGAGTACAATACAACGGAGCCAGGATGCAAGGCATTGCAGTGGCTCGACAAAGCGTCAGTATCCGTTGAATGACTTCTTATTTCGTGTCATCGCTAAAGCCACTGGGATGTTTGGAAAGACAAACACATGGCAAGACCCATCCTTACCTGTTCAGTCAGTGCCAGCCGATTTATGCAAGAGGTCTCTTGCCATGTCAGGGTAAGTTTCAGTATTTTGATACATAAGATGCCACAGCAGCTTAAACAGTGTACGACACACTCAGATACTCCATCTGTGAAAGCTGTCAGTCGTCGTTGGTCTGGCACAGTTGCGACTTGTAACTGAGATCTTCAGTAGACATATGAAGCGAGGATCACGTCCGTCCTTCCTGCACTCATGTCTGCTATTCGAGTGTCTCCCCCTGCGGAAGGGCCAGTACACGATGGGAAGATTGTTGGGCAGGATGCAGTCATCTATGTTTATAACCAGGTGTGTGGTGTTCAACAGGATTATAAGCCTCGCCTCAGACTGCTCGTCATCCAGCCAGTGCCCATACCATCTTACTTGATTGCCATTGCGTCAGGAAATCTCTGCTACCATGCATTCGAGAAACTCGAAGGAAAAGACTGGACAAGCGGAGTATGGGCCGAGCCGGACATCATCAATGACGCTTGGTGGGAATTCAAGGAAGACACGACAAGGTTCTTTTCATAGGATTAGCATTGTCGAGATATTTGAGAACTCTTTGCATAGGTTTTTGGCTGCAGAGGAGGAACTCGTTGGCATGCCGTATAAATTTGGCGTGTATGACCTCTTGGTGTTGCCTCCGGCATTCCCTTATGGTGGCATGGTGCGTCCTTCTATATCCCTCAGGTCAGATTCTGATAGACATCTAGGAAAATGCATGTTTGACGTTTGTCACGCCAAGTTAGTGTGTGCAACTTATCATGCTTTGGTTCTGACCAGAAATTAGCTTTGTTAACTGGCGACAGGACACTGGTGGATGTGGTCGTACACGAGATCACGCACTCCTACTTCGGTAATGGAATAACGTCAGAACACCCTCCATCTCATACGTTTTTGACTGACATCCTTGCGCAGGCACGCAGACGCCTCACACTTTTGGCTCAACGAAGGTTGGACGACGTACATCGAGCGCCTCCTCCAGCAGATACTGCATTCTCCTGCTCACCGTGGATTCTCTTTCCTGACCGGTGCTAAGTACCTTTATGACGACCTCAAACTCTATGAGCAGCGCAATAAGAAATATCAGAAATTGCAGATTGAATTTGAGAAGGGCGAGAACCCCGACGATGCTTATAGCTCGGTGCCGTACGACAAAGGCGCTAATTTCCTCCTTCACATTGGTCGGTGCTCATTTAATCCAAATGCCCGTAGGATGTTGACAACTTGGGCTTTCAGAACGGACGCTGGGTGGTTTAGATGTGTTCCTCCCATACATGAAAGATTATGTCAAGACGTTCATGGGTCAAAGCATCACCACAGAGATGTGGAAGGAGCATCTTTTTGGCTACTACACGCGGTTTGGTGGGGACGACGAGCTCGAAGCGCTCAAAAGCATTGATTGGGATGCAAGTATTTGATTTTTTCTCCTTCGGATCACTCGACTTACGATCGTGTCAACATAGGCTTGGCTTTTTGGAACGGGTGTGACCCTTCCCGTGCCCATGGAATACGACATGACCCTCGCGCAACAATCCTATACGCTCGCTGAGAGGTGGAGTAAGACCAAAGATACGTCTGAGTTCAGCGCCACCGATATTAGTGGGATGGACGCCAACCAGATCGGTGAGCACGAGTATCGCTTATGGCCATTGCTGCTGACTGTGTCTTATAAGGTGCTTTCCTTGAACGACTACAATCCTTCGACCCGTTGCCAGTAGCGCATATTGATGACCTTGGTGACCTATACGGGCTGGTTAATTCGCCTAATGCGGAGCTCCGCCTGAGGTTCTACCAAGTAGCATTGCTCAATCCCAAATCTGTGAAGTCGGAGCAATATGCTACAGCGGCTTTGGGTTGGGTTGTTGGAGAGGAGGATGGGATGGTTAAGGGTCGGATGAAGTTCTGTCGGCCAATATTTAGGGCGGTGTTTGCTGTCGACAATGCGATGGCACAGGACAAGTATCAAGAACACAAGAGTTCGTTCCACCCCATCGCACGTGATCTTATTGAGCAGGTGAGAGATAAAACTAGGTTCCTCCTCGATTAAACTAATACCGGCGCAGGACATCGAGTTAACCAAGGGCCACGGAACTAATGTGTAACGGACAGCTATCTATCAAACTGTATCTAGCGTAAAATCGATGTTACTTGAAGTCGCCCCACAGATCCCCAAATACATCGTCTTTCTTTGGCGCAGGGTGCGCCTGAGAAGTGCCAAAAAGGTTGTTGGCGTTACTGGGTGCGGAGACAGACGATCCCCAGATGTCATTTGTATTAAATGAGTTCGTCTGAGACTGGGGCTGTTGCGCCGTAGGGGTTACAGCGCTCCCCCATAGTGTGTTGTTCTGGGAGGGTGCAACGGGAGTAGCGTTCCAGCCAGAAGAGGCGCCCCACAAACCAGTACCGCCAGTGCCCATCATGCTTGTAGGCTGAGGTTGTGTTTGAGGAGCGCTGCCAAGCTGATCCCATGCTGATTGTGGCTGAGATGGTGACGCGAAAGTGCCAAAAGCACTGGAACCAGCACCTGTCGACAGGTTGGAATGATTGGGAGCAGAGGAAAAGAGGGACATGATGTCTGATTTCATATCTTTTGATGGCGGTGGGGAGGCTGCCTTTTGAGCAGGTGCATGAAAGTCTAGTGAGAATAGGTCATCTTGAGATGGAGGTGCGGACTGCGCCAAAGTTGGCTGAGGTGCAGCAGATATCGGAGAAGTGATGATAGTGGCATCAGAGTTGATTGCTCTGCCAGCGATTGCGGATGAGAGTAGCTGACGGGATTGAGGCTGGCGTGTTGTGATGTGGGTCTGGAGTGTTGGGGATGCTGATCTGGCACCAGAAATACTGGTATTTGTTATATGAGTTGGGCGCGAGGATTGCGTAGCTGCAGGGGGTGGCTGCTCAGCAGCTTGTGAAGCATGCCCATTCAAGGTTTCAGTCTCAAGGACTGATGGATCGGACGGTGGAGGTCCATCAAGTGCCCATCTTCGAGATTCATATTTTGAACGTATGAATGACTCCATTTTGCTATGGTAAATCGTGAACTAGTGTTTTGACTGAAGGGCTAAAATCACATACTGGTCTGGGGGGACATGGCCAGACTTTAGATGGGACTCCCAGTACAAGTTGGCCCGACGATTCCCCCATTTTTGAATCGACTGCAAAGTAAACGACTTTGAGCAAATGGTGAGACTAACATATGAGTGGTATGATATTACCTCCATCTGGTCTGGTGTCCAGATATCGAGATCAACGGACTTGACGCGGCTGATATGAGTTCCCATGCCGCGATGAATGCCTGAGCAGCGAATGCACAGGAAGACGCCTCTGAAAGCATGGTCAGGATAGAGCGGAAGCGGTAATGTAGAACGCACAGATTCCATGATGCCCAACGAGGATCTGGTTCGAGAGTAATTTAAGAAGCTGAGGGATGGACTATGGGGACAAGACTAACCGTTCCGCTTGCAATCTGCACAGACCTTATTGTCTGACTGCTTGACCAAATCTTTGAGAATTTTAGCATTTCTCTCAGTCGTGGCTTTGTCTTGCCTATTAGACATGATGGTCGTTGAGAAAACGAAGTGGTTAGAAACAAGATGAACAAATGTTTCGGAGGGGGAAATCAGCCTCATTCCTAAAACGTGTCAGGGTCTGCTTCCGGGCTCAGTTATTATTACGCATTAAACCAACGTTTTTGCCTACCACGTCAATCGTAAAAAGGCAGACAGCATACTGTCTGCATTTCAGAAGGCCAAACTAACGACTGTCACAATGTCAGCTACAGCTCGCGCAGAGGCTCGTCGCAAAGCTATTCTCAGCAGAGGAACTGACCGCCTGTCGAAATTGACGACGACTGCTCGTGGAGAAGATGCTCCCGCATATTTGAATGCTGGTGAGTATTCTGACTTGATGCATATGTATTATGGATACCATCAATATTTTGTGCCGTAGATATTCCTCCCAGAGCTGCAGCTGCTAATTTTGTGGGTGAGGCGCCGAGTATGCCTCCTCCGCCAGATATGCCACCCCCATACTCTTTTGGAAACGCAGGCTTTGGCGGAGCAGCACCCGACCCATCTGTTTGGTCAGAAGAACATCAGAGGCAGTTCCTTCAAGCTCTCATGGGTGGCGCAGCCAATTCTCCACAATTTCCTCAGCCTCAGATCTCGGCTGCGGCCTCCAACGGAACATCTGCACCTCCTCCAGGTGATCCTTTCGCTGCTATCATGAATTCCTTGCAACAAATGGACCCGTCTCGTAGTGGTACTACTGGAAAAGTACCTGCGCCTCCCGCACCTCCAAAGCCTCCCTCAATCGTCCAGAAGTTCACACCCTTGCTGCACATCTTATGCACATGGCTTATTCTGGCTTTTTTCGTGCTTTTCAAAGAGCCCCAAACATTAGTCGAGCGCAGCGGTGGTTTTTCGGAAAGTTTCTGGAAACGTTGGGCAGAGCTTGCCTGGAGAAGCTCTAGCATCGAGGGATGGGGAGTGCAGTTTGTGGTCAGTGACCCGCGCTTGCTTTAAAATATTATCGCTGATCGACGTTCAGCCGTTCATGTGGGCTTTCATGACTGCACAAGTTATGCTTCACTCAATACGTATATACACAGGCAATGTAAGTTTCTTCAGGTTGCGAATGAATGTTGGGTTGATTATACTTGCACAGAACCAAGTACAGCCCCCGGTTTTGTTGGCGTTAGCTCTGCCCCATTTGCCCCCTCCATTTCCTTCCATCATCACAAATGGCTTACGCTATATTCGGATGGGAGGCGCCATTCTTGATGATCTGTCGGCGGTTGTATTTGGGATTGGAATGGTTGTCTTGATTGCTGGATGGCTCGCTGGATGATCACGGCGAAAGAACGGTGCCAGTATGATTAGTTTAGGATCATTTGGGTAATACATGCATGCGTTTAACTGCTGAAAATGAGAGATTACCACGAGGCTAGGGTAATATAGCAGCAGCTCCAGACTTCGGGCGATCGGGTGATGACAACATATTTTCCACCATGGCTTCCAGATTCTCTGGGCTACGCGTGCTTGATTTCGGTGTCCGTTTCTTAGCAGCTGCTAAGCGTTCCTTCTCCTCGCCTGGAAGAATGGGAAGACCAGCAGCTTGAGCAGCGGCCTTGTACTCCTTCCATGGATCACCGCCAGCAAGGTCCATTAGTTCCTTGGTGATGGATGTAGACCATTTGTTTGAAATGTCGATGGTGGTCTTTGCTCCGTCTTCTGTAAGTTTGATGAGACAGTGGTAAAGGGGAGAACAGAGGAGCGCTTCAGAACGGGGAGCAAGCTTAACAGAAGAAAATAAAGTTACCGAACTCGACGACCATCTCAGGTGTCCAATTGTCTTGTAGAGGTTTGGGAAATTTGTTGACCTCCACGTTAAGTTGTGGGTTGGCATAGCGTATGCGTCTGAGCTCTTCCTTAACAAAATGTCTAGGTCTGTCTTAGGTATGTGCGTATCAGAGTTGTTTATAGAATAGCTTACCGTGCTCCGAAATGATCGTTTTTCGCGGCCAGCTTCAAGCTTATCCCCCGCAGACCGGTCAAGGATAATCTCGGTTGCTCATTCAGCTCCTTCAGTATCACTGACAAGCGGGAAGGCCCTGGAATAAACTTGGGTTTCCGAGGCATTTTGAATGAAGTAAAGAATGAATTTTAGCATGTAGCCAGCGGGTGTTGTAGGTTGTTTGCTCCTGTTGAATTCGAAGGCCTCTGTGGCCTTCCTTTCTTGGTCAACTCATCCATCCCTTGGACGTTCATCACTAACTAATCGCAATACTACGTCAACCGATATGGCAGAAGAAGAGACTCTGGTATCGCGTCGGTCGAAGAGAAGTACGGCGGGGAATAGGTTCGCATGATAACTTCGCTGGTGCTTCGACTGAAAATAATTAGGATGGAGGCGGCCCTCGCTGAGCTTACCGTCGAGGAAGTCAACGAAGCTGAGGAAGACATCGACTTTATCAACGATAAAGGTGAACATGATTTGCACAATACTGATGGAGTGTATCTTACACTGCATCTAGATGAGGAGGATGTCTTTGAATCGGATTTTGCAAGCACGGATGACGAGGCAGCTGCTGAAGATGTTGATACCGGAGAAAAGGCTGTCGAGGATGAGGAAAGGAGAGCGAGAAAGGTATGTATTTACTATAGTTTGCCTAGAAATATTCTCACATTTATTTAGAGCGCGCGTGCAAGGGTGGAGAAAGCTACTGCCGCTGCTCATGCTCGCCAGAGGGTCACCTTTCATCCCCAAGTGGAGACTTCAGAGAAGGGACCTAACAAGGAGCCTCAGAAGCTTAAACGACGCGTATCTCTTGGTGTCGCGGTTAATGCTGAGACAGGAGAAGTTATTGAAGGCGGTACGAGGCAACGGCAAAGTCAGAGATCACACACAATCATGAATACGTCGGCGACCGTCAACAGAATGAAGGATGCAGAAGAGAAGCGGGTAAGTCCTCGTCCGACTTCATGCTCAACGCACTTCACTGTCCCTCCTGCAGGCTACCATTCCAAAGAAAGCAAGAGTAGTCACGAAGGCACTAACACAGGATGAACTCATCGCACGGGCCCTCGACACGGAGGAGGGAAATATCATTGAGCATCGGGATTATCTCAAACTGGAAGAAGAGAAAAGGGCGCGTGCTCGTGTAGTTCGAACCGCCCTTGAAGGTCCGGTGTTGCGATGGATTAGCCGGAAAGAACAAGTTAGGGTTGAAGTCGTACCTCCGGTGCCTGCAACATATCCATCACAGTACGGTTTCGTCTATAATCCACATCAAGGGACTTCCTACTCCGGGACACAAAATTACCAGCCTCCCTTCCGTGCATACTTTCCAGCGCCGGCAGGCTTGCCCATGGCATCACAAGGCTTGGCTGCCACATCGCAGCCACAGTCATCAATACCATCTGCGAACACACCATCTCAACCGTCATATTATCACTACCCCGTACAAACCCTACCAGCTCCGCCTCCAGCGCAAGAAAGAGTTGATGACGTTTGCAAGAACTACGTTGTGCATGAACTATCGCAAGATTCATCTGCAACCAAACCGCTATGGAAAGATACTATGTCAGCTATGTTTGGCGACGAGGTCAAATGGGACGAAGTCCGTGTGTTCACAGGGAAACAACGTCCATTGAGTGAGTTTTTTTTTCGTTTGGTCTTTGTATTGCCTAAGTTTCGCTTCAGGTCGACCTGTTCGCACTTGCCCGATCACTGGGACACCTGCCAAGTATTTAGACCCGCGAACAAACGTGCCCTTTGCAAACATTGCCGCATTCAAAACTCTGACCAGAATTTTGTCTCATGATTACGTTTGGAGTGAGGCATTGGAGTGCTATGTTACTCGCCATCAAGAGCTTAACCATGACGTTGATGAACCTATGAACGACACCACAACAAAACGCAGGAGAGTGGACGATCGAGATGGCCAAAACAACGAAGGTTAACTTTCCATATTGCTGCACCCGAAACGACTTAAGCCCTTCGACTCGATCAAGATTTATCGTTGGCGACTCTAATGTCTCAACGGTCGCGCACCAGTAGTTCATCTGCGGCACACTGTTAGCTGCAACGACATGATATTCTGTGATTCCTCGATGAGGATTCGCGGGAATTGCTGGGGATCGCTTGCTTTTGAGTATGGTTCTTGCCATACCGAGACAGTACGTGGGTACCACATATGCATGTCACTTGTAGTCCTGTTACCCTCACAAGAAATGCATCGCGCAATCTGGTGGCTGTGCGTGTGCGCACGATATAGATTTCCAATATGTTGTGCATAGCTGTCACATTCTGAGGTCGATGGCTTGGTGGCAGGCATTAAATCCACACTGTTCGCAACAGGCCCAATCGTTGAAGATCGATCCAGTGCAACTACCGCAATTTTATTGGAGGATGTCTGTTCTATTTCTGATCGACTGTCTGTCTTGTTGCACGCCGTGCAAGGTGCAAGCGACTCCGAAGGCATCGCAAAAGCGCACGGCGCCGATGAGGCAGAATGCCGTCACGAATGGGACGCTTTGCTAGTGAATTTCTTCCAACCTTGTCAAGGACGGCGCGATATCTTGTGCGTTTGTTTACTTCTCAAACCTTTTTTCTTCCAACAAGTCATGTAGGTTAGAGCGAGAGTTGAATCTCGCTCGCAACCTTGCTGTCAATGACATGTCCTTTGCGAAACAGGCGACGGTTCTCGCTTCGAATGGCCTTGAGTTTTGTGCTGCACAACGATTTGTTTTGACCAATGGCCAGGGCATTGCAGATCAAGCTACGATGCAGCAGGCTAATACAGCGATGACGCAAGCGGTTGAATATGATAGTATTGTGCGTGGCTCCGCAGAGAAGATTGCGGAACACTCCCATGACGACCCTTGCATAGGGAGACGTGGTACCATGTTCTGTACTCAAAAACATACGTAATTACAGGAAAGAGGATGAAATCCCCGTTGCTTTTGTACTAATCCGAGATTCAAAGCCGGAGAAGGGTGACACCACATTTGCCACAATTGTACCCTCATATCGGGATGAAGAGCTCGTTGCCCGTGGCCGCAGCCACAAATCCCCATCTATCGGAACCTGAGAAGTTGAAGACAAAAACCGGTCGGGTTCGAGACCAACTTTAATTACACAACTCGTTTTTCGACCAGCCTGATAGCGCGCAAGCAACGGACAATCATTCAAAGCCAACACCATTTCTCGACTCCAGTAAACAAGACCTACTGCTCCCAGTGCCGCTTGCTGAGGCAAATCAACCATCTCCCAAGCTGTCAATCAGATGAGGACCTACTTGGTGTCTGCAGTTGCCTTCCTTACCGCACTTGGCATCACCGACCAATCTGTTTTTGGACTGATTGTGAGTGGGTCACATAGCGCAATCACGATGACATGGAAGAATAATGAGGTATGTGCTAATTTTATTCACCACTCCTGAAGGTAGACTCGTGACCAGTCCGTCTATGAGGCAAACCGTCGATCGTCTATCGACGGTTTGCCTCATAGACGGACTGGTCACGAGTCTATCCTGAAGGAGCTCACCAGCGATGTAGAACACCTACGTCATGGACCGTAACGTCCGCCACTATGACATTACAGACCCTCTTCAGGCGCTGCAATTTGTGTCGGTACTCCCGCAACTTGTGCGCCATGGCAAGAAGCTCCATGATTTCTTTCAGGAGAAAGTTTTGAAACAACTTGAATATAAGCCGTGGTCAAAGTTAGCACAACGGCAACACTCGGCGGAGGACACTAGGTTGGCGGCAGATCAGCAGACAGAGAGGAAACAGATAGCGGTGCACGAGCTAACCTTGTGAACGTTCAATTTTATTTCCGAACTTATTTACGTTGTACTTAGTAGTATCCCGAAATATATTGATCAACGTCCAATTCCATCATTCAGGTTGTTGTACATTACTGTGATATCTCATGGATAAAAAAGTATTCGCGATCAAATATGCCCCGAACAATCACCCAATGTGAGGGAAAATAATGTCGCTGGTTTACACTTTTCCAGGTGGTTGAAATACATCCCCGAGTATTCTTGCCAGCTCGGGGAGCTGTGCTGCTGGCATCAGCATCAACCGCCCAGCCGTGTCTAACCCGAACGACTCTGCATTGCGTGGCTGGGCGTTCGAGTACGGAAAAATCAGATGATGGGAGGCAAGCTAAGAGACCAGGTGAGATCGATTTCAAAGCACATCAATCGAGGGGCGCACCTTTCGAATTTCTTCGTCCTCTGGGTGGAATGGATATACTCCGTCCGGGCTCCTATCGTTCGTTTCCCCATTCGAGTTTTGGGATTTTTGTCTTTTTGACGCTTTCCCTGGTTGTTGGGCGACGGCCATCGCTTCCTCTTCCTCCGGAGTAAGCTTGTATACACGTGATATGAAAACCAGGTGGGTAAAATTGAAGGGTTCGTTCTGAGAGGGATGACCACAAGGTCCACGGTTCATACAGGAACCTTATAAGAATCAGCGACTCACCTCTTCAACTGCATCCTTGAGCTCATCCACGAGCATACGGTACATGGGAGGTATCACAGGCACAGGCATGTTGATCAGCCTTTCGCATAGAACGAGTCCTACTTGACACTGCGGATCACGCAGTATCGTCGAGAGTGATCCGTGGAATGCATCGTCTCCCTTCGATTTTGCCAGAATGTACTCTACGAGCGACTTTATCGACACGTTGTCCTGATAGCAGTCCTTGCTTTGGAATCACCAGACAACAAACAAATAAAACTCACGTTGTGCACACCGATATTTAAAACGCTCAAGAATGCATATGGGCTGCTCTCCTCTCCATCAGTCTTGATCGTGGTCCCTATATCAGGCTGTGAAAGCACCAGGTCCGCAAGGGCGTGCGTGCTGAGACCCTCAGCATCTACACCAAAGAGTTGATCGAGAAGACGCTTGATGGCATGGTAGTCGTTCGTTGAGTTGAGGCCAAAAAAGTCGAAATCTACATCGATGAACGTCGGAGTCTACTGATAGCTGGTCACTATAGATTATCACGAGAAACCTCATAGAATCATACGTTTTCCGAGTCACTGTCGGAATCTTCGTGGTCGGCTTGATTTTTGCGTTTTGACATGAATATATTGGATCAATATGCATGCAAAAGTCACGAAACAAAGTTTATCGTATTACGTAAGACGTCGCTGATCGCAAAATCTTTGATCATTGATCTGATTAAGCATACGAACAGATTTTCAAAGGCACGTTTCCACGAAAGTAAAGGGTATAATATACAAAAATACGATGCTTCAAGTCAACAGGACAGAAGCAGTCGTCGTATGTACACACTAACTAAAAGCGACAACAACAGCAAGTTAGCTAACAAAGCACACTCGCGAGTCGCGAATGATCTAAACAAAGTCAACGTTCAGCCTGTCATTAAGATAAGTAAGTACCGCATATGTCGCTACGTACAAACGAACCACGATCAGCGATTAGTAAACACGCAGCCGCTACCGCGTGATACCCATCTTCAGGAATGCCCCTACTACCTCGACTTCATCCCATTGTCCTGGGTTCTCCGCCGTTTTCTTCGCGTGGATGTACGCGAGGGTATTGCGGAAGTGTCGCGTGATCACTTCGGGCGTCGCGACGCCTTCTATTCTTTGTGAGGGGTGGAGATATGAGGTGGATGAGGATGGCGATGTGATCGTGTCGATGGAGGAGGCGATGAGTTCAACAAGCGAGACTATAAATTTAGGTGCGATCTGATTCGAGCGTGAATATGTTGTAGTTGCTGATAAAATGGCAAGTACTCACTGCGGGCGCGCCCCGGTCGAAATAATACAAATATTGATCAAGGGTGTCGCAGTAAAGCTGGACGGTGACTATCTCCTCCGTAGCAGAATTTGCTATGCGTAACGATTTCTGAAGGCATTCCAGCACACGTTTACTGTCCTGATGCGGGTACTAGATGCCATCTATCAGTCTTCGCATCTCAGTAAGGGATAAAAG
The DNA here is from genome assembly GCA_000827255.1 of Suillus luteus UH-Slu-Lm8-n1. Taxonomy (NCBI): domain Eukaryota; kingdom Fungi; phylum Basidiomycota; class Agaricomycetes; order Boletales; family Suillaceae; genus Suillus; species Suillus luteus. The sequence goes on from KN835203.1 coordinate 26,837, forward strand.
CTGCGAACCGCTTTAACACCTTCACCGTCCTCTCTTGGGGGGAAAGCAGCCTTTTCAGACTCCTTCACAGCAGGCCCATCAGCTTCACCCTCTTCTAATACAGGCTCTTGCCACCACAGATGGCTAGCAGCATGCACCGCCGTCGCCTGGTGCTGTTTCTTCAACAATCTCGCGCCATGCAGCGCAGCCTTCGTTATTAACGTATCGTACCCATCAATATTGAATACCCTCGCGCCTTGGAGAGTGCCGATAATAAGTGTGATAGCAGCAAGCTGCGCTCTGCTTTCTGAGATACTGTCCTCGTATACCGAGAAAGCTTGCACGTAGAAATCATAGGCGAGGTCTTCGAATCCAGATCCGCATTCCGATGCGATCTGAGCTGCGAGGAGGAATAACCTCAGTGCGAGTGCTGGGGCGTCGACCTGGGTAGCGAGGATGGAGGTGCATTGTCGAGCGAATTTGAGTATGGTGTTAACCTTGTCTTGCCAGCCTTCCTCCTGCAAATGGTAAGTATCAGAACACAGAGACGACAAGGCGACATACAAGATGTTCACAGTTCTTATACCGTCTACATAACTTGATGCTGGAGGTGATGAGCGCAGGGAAGGTATAGCGCATTCGCTCGCCACCAGCTTCGAGGTGTTTTCGAGCCGTTTGTAACAGCTGCGCGGCATGTCAGTCCAGGAAATACCCTCCAGATAAGAATCGCACATCAAATTGAATATCCAGCGAATCCGCGCGGAACAGATGCACCATCCGTGCAACCCAACCTTGTTCCTCTGCTAGATCTTCCCGCTCTGTGTGATACGGTCCCTGTCGCCTGATTTCCTTGGCACTAGCGTTGCTCTGCGATGCAGCGGAATCGGTCTGATCCTTAATCAAAACATGACAAAGCTCCAAGACTCCATCAACATCGTCCGGCGCCTCGATGATCGTTTCGTTCTTGAGTACGCTCGAAATTACAGAGTGGGCGATTGACCGTCTTGTCGAGAATAATTGTTGGGAAAGCAGGGGAACGTAGTGGGGAATTGCGAGGAGTGTTAGGACGGATTGGTAGGAATTAATTGGTGCTACTAGGAGAGCAGCAAGATTTGCAGCTGTCTGCGGTGCGTGAAGGTCAGGGCTGGAGAGAACTTGGTCAGGGTGAGTTTGTTATCAAGACACATGACATGCCTTTCTGAGAACTCCTTAATTTTGTCATGCGCAAAGCCAAGGATTTGATCCACGTATTCTAGCCTGTCGGGATAACAGCTTAGCGATAGGTTGGTGAGGGATACGAGCAATGCAGTGATATCCTGTATCGACAAGTCCGGCCGCGCCTTTGAAAACAAGTGAGAATCACGCATGGTAGCATAGATTGAAACTCACTTTGATAAGCTCTACTACTTGCTTCCAAAACACCTCAAACAACCGGACGTTCTCTGGAACACCCCTGAATTTCCGAACAGGCGATCCATCATGCTCCTGCTTCTCCTCCGGCGCAGCACCATTTGTAGCCATCCCCGCACCAACCTCCAACTCAGCCATACTTTTCTCCGTATCAGCAACAGCACTATCCCAAGCATCCTCCGCCGAGGGTGGTGCAGCACCGTTCTCCCTTACCCGAGCCTTCTGGACTTTCACCTTATCCGCAAGTCTACGAGCAGCAGCTTCTTCCTGGCGTTTCGTCTCCTCGGGGTCTTCGCTCTCAGCCTCACGAGCGGCATACGCAGCCAGCCGGTCGATGAGCGCAATCACAATCAGCTTGATGTTCACCTTTGGATGAAGTTGGGCTGTTGCTGATAGGAACGGGCCGAGGGTGTGTAAATGAAATTCGTCCGTAAATACCTATTGATGGTCAGTCAGTAGAGTCTCCCGTGATGTCCCAATCCATCAATCAACAAAAAGCCCGTACCTGAATAACAACTTCCATCAAATACTCCTGCGCAATCACATCCTTACAATTAACAACTTGTTCCAAGATAGCGGGGAGGATGCTGTGTTGGTACATCTCGAGGTCTACGCCGTCGAGTTGGGAGAGCCGGACGAGGTTGGTGCCAACGAGAATACGGAGGTCGCGGCGCTCCATCTCGCGTTTTTCACGGTCGCGGGAGTGGCCTTGGTGTTGGAGGCGTACCCATAGTTTGTTCATTTCAATGAAGTTGGTTAGGACGAAGGAGATGGAGTCTTGGAGGTTTCCTATGGGGCTGTGGGATATCAGTTTCGGTTTCGGATTTGGTGTTGTGGATGGGGGACATACCCTGGATCGATGCCGATAGGAAGATGGTCCCTCGTCTGCCCGCTTAGGTAGTGCCTTAAGAAGAGCCCTCGTATGGGGTGCAGCACCCCACGAGACATTTCCATCATATCCTTCATGATCTCCTTTACCGGCGCATCCGAGATAGACATATACACAGCGCCGACTGTGATCATGAGATACAACCTCGGCACAATGTTTCCAGCATATTGAACGAGTTCGTAGAGGTCAGCGAGGTGGTGTCGGGATTGAGTGTGTGCGTCGTAGAGATAGTTGGAGAGGTGTCTTAGGGCGTCGAACACTGCCATGTCTGTGTGCAAAAATTCAAGATTAGAAAAGGAGGAAGAGGGAGGAGGGTTGTGCGCACAGAGTTCGTAGTATTGCTTGGGGGATAAGGATGACGTCCGGAGTTCTGCCAGCATCAGGCTAGCACTTTTCAGCGCGTCCATTATATCGTCGTTGTCCTGTTCATCGTACCAATGCGAGGTTAGTGAATTATGACGTGCAGGCGTTGGAAGGAAATTATGCTTATGCTGCGCAGGAAACTCACCAAATGTCGCTTCATCTGGCCAACTTGAATTTTGACGGTGCTGAGGGACTCGCTGAGGAGCTTGCCTTCCTCTACCACTGGGATCACTGACGTGGTCGCCATTGCCGAATTGGAGGATATGTTAGACTGACTGGCAGCGACAACGGTTCCGACCTGTGTACTCAGTACTGTACCGGGTTTAGAGGTTCAGGATGACATAAGCCATGTCTATGACGAGTCCCTTGATCAGCGCTTCGCGAGCCATGTCACAATATTAAATTGAGGTATTCCTCGTGGTTCATACAGAACGTGGTGTATCAATCTCGTACAAAACGGCTTCGATCAACGCATCCAGATCCGTGTCGCCCGCCCCACTCTCCTCACGTCCAATTCTTTCCGCAACCACATTTGTATCAATCCACGCTGGCATCTCCCCTCCACACTTTTTCCAATACGCCGTAAAAAGCTTCATTTCAGGCCTCCACTTCCTCCCCTTCCTATGCGCGCCTAAACTCACCAACATCGCAGCATATGAAAGGCGATACAACACCTTTAGCTCCTCATCGCTCGCACCAAGACGCGCGAGCTGATTGTTCAGTGCGTGATCTTGATGTTCCATGCGTAAACTGAGCCAGTCTTCGATGAGACTATGACTCGAATCAGCTAGGAGGAGTGCAAGTTCCGTCGCTGCGGCTACGAATGTAGCTCCTAGGCCTCCATAGGCTGCGTTCATCTCCTCACGGTAGTACGTGCGGAGGACTTTGCTCGGACGTGGCCATTGGACGCATTTTTCTTCGAGTCTGTAAGGGTTGAGACTGAGGATAAATGTGTGTGGCTCGAGGCCTTTGTTGCGCCCTAGGATACCGTGTGCGAGACAGACGGGTTGACCGTTGTGCCCTGAAGATGTGAGGGGAGAGGATTGGAGGAGGCGTTGGGGGACTGCGAGGATGCCGCGGCTGACGCGGGGGGAGAACCCGATGTGGGAACCCCAGAGAAGGGAAGCAGATTTACCGGCGTGGATGGGGGCGTAGAGACCTGTTTTGTCATCTGGTACGCGGTTTAGGGGTTTTATTGGCGTCTTTGATTTTTCGTCTGGCTGCTTTTCTGATTCTGAGTCTATGAGACGCTTGTTGGCTTTAAGGATGTCTGTGGGGTCATCTGTGATGAGATTTGACTTGAAGATGGGAAGACGGATCTCGACAGGGTGTTGTTTCATGATTGGGACATCTTTGCTAAGGATGGGCCAGGGGTCGCTGCCTTGTATGAGGGGGACTAAAGTTGCGTCTATTCCCGTGCGGCTGGGGCCAGTCCATGCTGCCCATCGGTTAGAGCAATAGTGTCGATTACGCCATGCAGGCCATGCATACCGGAATACGGCGAGGGATGATGCGCTGGCTAGCAATATGATTCCGAGTGAATCGTTGCTATTGCCTGCACGAATGTTGAATATACAGCATGAGACTGGTAATAGCCGCTCACCTGCAAGAAAAGATAGGACCATACAACCAAGGGAAGCGACGAGAGCGACCGCTATGGCTGTCCACCAGAAGTGTTCCCTTCTGCCTAAACTGAACCTAATTGTCCAAAAACCTTCGCTCTCGCATATTTCAACGAGAGTTGTGATAGCGCCCTGTACTAGAGATACGGCTACAGCAATAGTAGTTGCAGTCCAGAAGATCTGTATGCGCTGTGCATCTGTGAGTTTGCTCATAAGAAATACACTACCGGAGAGGTGTTGGAAGAAGAAGGGGAAGTGGTGGGGGTGGGGATAGAAGAGGATGCAGATGATTCAGAAGCCGGGATTCGAACATGTGGATGTGGTACAGCAGCTGTGTACGTAATAGCAGCATTGATAATGAGTCTGGTGATCATTATGGGGGCCGGGGTGAAGGATGACTTACAGGCTGAGTGTTTTATAGTGCGGTCGTTGTTAACGTTGTCAGCCTGGAACAGGGAGAGCGCTGAGCAGGTCCAGAGTGTTGCCTAGATGGTGTAGATAACGACAGCGCCTCCTGTAAGGGTGGCCACCAGGACACTGCAGTAGGGCCATCATGATGCGCCGAGTGGCGTAGGCTCTAGTGCTTTTGGGTACTTTACCCTGACGGTGGCGGTCAACGTGTGAGGAGGAAGCCGGCTTGTAGGGCTACTGTGGGGAAGGCCATACGTGGTATAACACGTGGCGCGTACTCATCGAGTGCTAGTAGTGATTGTTTTGTTGTATTTGTGCTGTTGTTGGTCGTCGCGGTATTCGTTGTCCGTCGACCTGGTCCTTTTTTTTTGAAAAAAGGAGGAGGGGGGTCCTCGTATTACTGACTTCTTAATCTTGTGAGCTTTCGTTTCTAATCGTAATCTTTTTTTCATCTAATCCATCACCACAGAATCAAGTTGCCCATGGCCGTTCTCGCACCACAAGATTGGCACCCACCTCGCGATACAACAATGGATCCACGTCCCCAGTCAAACGAACAACAGTCTAACATACCAATCCAACCTTATCCATACCCAGTTCAACAGCCTCATGGCACTTGGACTCCAAGTCCAAATGCTCAACCCTTTTACCCTTCTTACTACCAACAGCAACAGCAGCAGCAACAACAACAGCAACAGCAACAACAGCAACAACAACAAAATCCTTATTTCGATCCTCAAGCAAATGCTCAACTGGCTCAGTGGGCTTATCAGCAGATGATGTATTCCCAACAACAGATCCATCCTCACCAACGTCCTCAACAACCCGATTACTTTAACCCCTCCCAATTATTCTCCCCTTTTCCAAGTGGGACACCCCCTCCTCATCCTCATTACCCTCCCCCTCCTCAGGCTCAACGCTCCGTATCATCAGATGCAGCCCAATATAATGGTTTTCATCCATATCGTCGTCCAAATAAACAAGATCATCAGGAATGGCGTACTCAACCTCCATACGTACGCGGTGAAGCTTCCGCTTCCACTACTTCTGTCAACTCTTCTTCCTCTCACGGCGGAGCATCACGCCAGCGTACAACAAGTCAGGGTCAAGCCCCGTCTCGTCCAAGGGTCCCAACAACTTCCGAAAATCCACGCCCTCGTACAGGCAGTGGTTCTTCCACAAATAGCCGTCCGACTCCTCATCCACACCACCGCACAACGTCTTCCTCCTCCACAAATTCTTCAGCTCCCCGTCCTTCCGTATCTACAGCCGCATCTAGGAGTTCCACTTCCACAGCTACAACTCCCGCAAACGCTTCATCTTCTTCCCATGCCCGTCCAGTCCGGCCCTCCCCGCTCAGTCAAGGCACATACACGGCTGCGGAAAAGCGCATGTCACGTGATGACTCCGATCTAGCCGCTATCCTCGAAGGCACTTCCATCGGTGGAAAAACAGGCGGCATCAAAGGCAGACTCCGTCGTGCACTCAGTCTCAATGCCGCTCAAGCCTTGCAGGAAGAGGAAGAGCCACCTTCCGCCGGTGGGAGCACAACTAAAAGCGCTCCCACAACCCTTCCTGACGCTGACGCCGCCAGCACCGCCACAGTTCAGACCAAGAAAAAGGGCCGTGCGGCGTCTCTGTTCAACTCTCGCCTCAACGCGAGCACAGACAACATTTCTCTTTCATCTACGATGTCCTCTGCCTCCGTCGTCATCCGCAAGATCGGCTCCATCGGAAAACTTGCAAGGCGCAACAGCCTCGCAGGAATAACCTCCCTCTTCAAGGACAAGAACAAGGCCTCTGAAGGCCCAGAGGACAACAGCAAGAAGAAGAAGAAAAAGGACGCAAAGGGCGAAGTCGTAGCTCCTTCCCTTTCGCACGCAGTTGCCGAGCTCGATCGTGGCGAATGGAGCGGTCCGGAAATGAGCGGCTTGAGTCCTGCTGCCAAACTCGCTCGCCAGCATACTCTAAAGAGTAATGCAGAGGCTGCTGCTGCTGCAAAGGCCCGTGTCGAGCCGGTGCAGCCTCAGGCGAATGGGACCCATGTCCCTGCTGCGTGGGAGAAGAATACCACCACACGGGCTGGCGAGTCGAGTGCCAGGGTGAGTGAGGATGGGACGAGGGTTTTGGTTGAGGAGGACGATGAGAGTGATGATGGACACGCGTATGTACCACAGCCTGGACAGAATTTCATATCGGACGGCTGGGACGACGATGAAGTCTGGGATGAGGACGGGGAAGAGGATGTTACTATTCGCGTAGCGGGCGAAGATGATGAGGTCGTCGCTTGGGCGACCAATATCAGGCGCAGCGCTGAGCGTCAAAGGACGCCTGCAAAAGGCATCCTTAAAGGTGCGTATCGAGCAGATCGGGCACTGTTTACGCTGATCTTGTTCTAGGCGCTGATAATTACTCGCAAGAGGTGTATAATGGCGAGAGTGTGGCCAATCCTGCTATCCGCGTGCGCTCGAATTCATATAATTCGCATCCGGCGCAATCATCGGAGTTAGGCCCACTGGCTCGGATACCCTCTCCCGATCCAGACCATATTGATGGGCTGCATCGACACCCTTCGCATTCAAGCAACGCACCCGCAGGAGGTACGCCTTCCCTCAGCAAATCAAATTCATCTGACAATCCAGCAGAGAAAGAAAGGAGCATGTTCATGCTCTCCAACTCGTCCGCCCCGGCCCTATCCACGATCCCTACCACCCCACCAACGCTGACGCACCGCTCAGCGACGACGCCTGCCAAAAGGCTCGTGTTTGCAAATAACTTGTCAGTTTATGATACGTTTTCGTCGGCTGTTTATGATCGCCGCAGCGAGCCTGCGACGTGGAGTCGATTGACGCCTGCGTTGGCACAGCGCATTAAAGAGGAGCTCAATTCGTACAAGATGGAGGAGATGGAGGTGCATGCTTGTAGTCGGATGCAGTGCGTGTCTCTGCTTTTTTGTGTAGTGCTCGCTGATGGATGACTGTAGTACCCAATTTTTCATCTGAGCGGTTTGTTGGTAGAGTTGCTGGTACCTGTGCTTGCTCGGTTCGATTTTTGGCTCACTTTTTCTCTTTCCTTTCTTTCTTTCCTTTCCGATGCCTACGTTTCATTTCCTTACACAACCACTTCTATCCCCCTGACCTAAAAACTCAGCATGAAGAGCATTCGCATTTTTACAAGCGGCTGCGCTGCACAGTACAGTACCTCATTAAAGCTGTCGGATCACACCGTGATATCCCTCATCACCCCACGTGTTACTTGCACTCCCATTCCCCAGTTTCCGTTTCACTTCACTTGTCTCTCTCATATACCCTCACGTGTAATACTATGCGCGCGCGCCGGCGTTGCCCACATCACACCACCACACCAAAACCCACTCTTTTGCAAATAGCTCTAGCTCTGCTACGTACGTACATGTGATATCTCTTTTTTGGACGCTTTGCGTTGAGTCGGCTGTTGATTTTGAGATGTGGCGTTTTTCATATATATACGTGTCGCCATGCCATCGCCCAATGATGGGTTTACATATGCTGACTTTAGATACATACATACATACCGCAATTCAATGAATGTTTATCATGCTCTGACGTGATAATAGAGCTTTGTATAGTAAAGTGTGCTTAATCTACATAGAGTGCTTGACAGGAAAGAAACGTGCTAGATAATAACGCCAACGAATACGACAGATACCGGTGGTCTACTCCCAGGACGGTGATGTGCTGTACGAGTGACTACGGCCGTTCTGTGCCGGACTCGAAGGCGACCACTGGGGTGACGTCGGGCTATAGGCGGGAGAAGCAGGGGCTAAAAGGAGTTTAGCGATGGTTAGGTTGGTATCCGGGAAAAGAGACTTACAATATGCGGGTGCTGTGTGGTGGGATTGGGTTAATGAGTGTGGAAATACAAAAGGTGAGAGTACTCACAAGCTGGGGAGTACGTGGGGGATGTGGGAGCTAGAAAGTGTGAGCTGGTTGCCTTTTTCATGATTTGGGCAACTTACAGTATTTTGGAGAGGAGGGGGATACAGGTGAAGTGGGAGAATACTTTGGTGAGGACGGGGACATTTGAGCAGGTGCTGGAATAGGACTTAGTATGTAGTTGTTGATAAAAAAAAATAAACACTTACAAGCTGTGGGCGTGAGTGAAGCGGCACAATTAATCATCAGTACACATCATACAAGAGTAACATCCGTGCTTACTTGGTGAGTCTAATAAAGTAAGACATCAGTCAAAGGTTGAGATACGAGAAAAATTAACCTACAACGCGGAGAAGCAGGGCTGAAGGAGGGACTGGTGGGAGAGTACCGCGGTGACGTGGGCGAGAATGATGGAGACTGTGGACTGTAGCGCGGCGATGTGGGAGAGAACGACGGAGAAGTGGGAGAATAGCGTGGGCTTGTTGGCGAATATCCTGGAGACGTGAGATTGAGTGCGGGAGATGTTGGCGAATACGTCGGCGATGTTGGTCCTCTGCCACGGTCGTAAAAGGGAGAAGTAGCATATGGAGATGTGCCAAAAGGTGATGTAGCGCCGCCAAACGGTGATTGCGGAACATATGGCGATGTCGGCGAGTATGTATTGGGAGAGCTGGGGCTGTACCCAGGTCCTGCAGGTGACATGCCCCCGGCGCCAAGCGGGCTCTGCCCATACCCAAGGAAAGAGAAGTTTGCGGGATCCTCGCCGCCATTGACAGCGAGAGGAGAAAATGCGGCCGATTCTCCTTTGAAATTGCCTTCTGACCATGCAGGGGAGTTGGTGTCATATGGCGTCATTGCCACTTGTCCTGGTGTCATGCCACCGTCTGCCTGTGCCGCTAGCATGTTTTGGACTGGCAGGCGATGATCAACGATAGCGTCCTTCAGCATGTCAATGTCGAGGGCCACATCAAAAGCGCCAGTGCCCATTGGCGCTAGCTGGCCGAACATGACATTCTCGGCGATGCCATGACAATCGTCCTTCTCGCCGACCGCGGCTGCTTCCATGAGAATCTCCACCGTCTCCTCGAATGAACATCGCATGAGTGCCCCAGTGTCAGCACGATTGATACCGTGACGCGTGATTGCCATCAGAGAGCCTCGGTGCGTCATGAGATCGCAAAGGAGAGCGAGATGGCGATAGTTGACATAGGAACCGTCAAATTCGATGACCCCACGCAACTCCCTCATAATAGCGGCACGGGCTGCTTCAATGCCCAGCACGTTGAAGATCTCAACGCAGCTGTTCGAATACGTACGAGTGAAGTCGACGCTATCAATGCACATGACTGTCTTGAGATTGATACCGTCCGTCTCCAATACCCATTCCTTCTTTGTTTTGATAGCGCCCGTCTTGTCGATATAAACCTTGTCATGCTGTTGCAAAAAGACTTTTTGAATGCCAGGAACCCCACGCAAGCTTACGGAATTCAGCATGGTGTTTTCAAGCTGGCGCAAGAAGATGTCTTCTTCCACAGATCCCAGACCGTCCTCGTCTTTATCACCACCACCGAGCACACGACAACGGATGATGAGCTTCTCCGAGTTGTCTTCACTCCAGATGACGAAGAGATCAGTCTTGAAACTCTCCGCGATGCGACCGGCGACATAAGCCATAGTGAGCTTGCGATCAATCATTTTGGCACGGTCGAGTTCGAGACGAAGGAGCCACGGCGACTGTAGATGCAGCTTGGACTCTATGTCCTCGTCGGGAATGGCAAAGAATGACTCTACGAAGACGGAGTCCTCCTCAATGATGGTGGAGCTCGGGTCAGGGTCATACCAGATCTCCACAGCTGCCGTCACAGTACGCAATGAGGTATACGCGAGCTCTTGCTCGACATTCTTGGCAAGCAGACTCTCTTCAGCAATGTCAGGCTCGAGGTAGACAGTGAGGGAGGGTGTTTTGATTTTGGTGGCAACGTTGATAATCTCCTTCAGACGTGGGACACCTAGTGTCACATTCTTACTGGAGACACCGGCATAATGGAACGTATTGAGGGTCATCTGCGTAGCCGGTTCACCGATCGATTGAGCAGCAAGTGTGCCACACATCTCTCCCGGGTTCACCAGCGACTGGTTGAACTTGGCCTCCACTTCACCAAGGACCCAATCAAATGCCTCTCTGGTAAGATGGAACTGTTCCAGTACGCGCCGAGTGGCCATGGTGGCACGGACGTGCATGCGGAATGTGAGCGATGAGTTGGCTTGGACTTCTTTCGTCAGCGGATCATCACCAACCACGACAGCCAAGCGGTTGTTGAGCTGCTGAACAGCTTCAACGATGTAGGCCGGCTCCAGGTCACTCGGCTTTCGCTTGTCGATGTGGAAGATTTGTGTAGCGTTTTGGATAATACGATGAAGGTTGACAGGCAGATAGTGAGGATTAAGGCCGTCTGCCTGGGGAAATATGAATTGTCGTAGAAGACGGCGGTCGTTTAAAAGCTCATTGTATTCTTCGTCCAACTTCATCTGCAGCTCCAGAGAGCTATCATCAACGCCAATCTGGAGGGTATTAGGCAAGAATCCATTCTTGCCATCCGTGACATCAACGCGATAGTTGTGCTCAAAGGCTTCATTGTCAAGGCCGAAGGTCTCGATCTTCTGACGTTCGATGAACGCGCCGTCCATACCGTCTTCACCATACACGAACTGGATGAGATCTCCAAGCGAATTGCGAACGGTGCCATCATAGTGTACCATGACGTCCTCCAATGCCTTGACGAGACGACGCTGAATATAACCGGTCTCTGCCGTCTTGACAGCCGTATCAATAAGACCTTCTCTTCCAGCCATGGCATGGAAGAAAAACTCCTGCGGCGTCAACCCTCGTAGATATGAGTTCTCGACGAAGCCACGTGCCTCCGGGCTGAAGTCGTCCTTGGTGAAATGAGGAAGAGTACGATGACGGAACCCGAATGGGATTCGACGACCTTCAACACTTTGCTGCCCGACACAGACAGACATTTGCGAGATATTGATGTATGAACCCTTGGAACCAGCTGTGACCATCTGCTTCACGTTGTTGTCGTCCTTCAGGTTCTTCTGCGCGTACTGACCGGAGTCATCACGAGCGCGATTAAGCTCGCGCTCTACCTTGCTCTCGAATGACTCTCGGATAGTCATACCAGGTAGCGCCTTCAGCCGGTCGTGATATGCCTCATCGATGATCTCCGCAACCAACTGCTTCTTCTCGCTGATACGTTGCGTGATAAAGCCCATGACCTTGGGACCCGCAACAGTGTCGCCGATGCCGATACTGAATCCATTGTGGAATAACCAGAAATTCACGACCATCTGGATACCCGTGAAGAGGTCACGAGTAGCCTCAGGACCCTTCTCGCGGAAGACGACGTGCACCAAACCACCCTGAGAAGCGCCCACAGTCTTCTTCTCGACAACACCAAAGATGATTTCGCCATTCTCAATTAACATGCCGTCGTCGAAGATGGGATTCGAGGACTTAGGATCTGGGGCCCGATGAATATTGATACCACGGGGGATTACCATGCTAAGAATCTGCTTCCCGGACCACATGGGTTTTGGCTTGATGATAGCGGGTATTGGCACATTGCCGTCCCAACCAGGGACCCACAACAGGATGTTCTGAACCTGGTTCCAGTCCAGGAACGTATCTCGCAACGTAAATTTGCGGATCCCACAAAGTGTGTCCTGCACAATACCCATGACAGGTTTATTGGCTTGTGGCGAGATAATCTATGCACCAGTTAAATAGAATACCCATGAACGAGAGAGGATGTCATTACCTGACGGGGAACCCATGCTATTTGTGACAGTTCGGCACGTGTTTCTTCACTCTGTGGAATGCTGGGAAACGTGAATATCATATCGTATGAGACTTGGGTGACTTACTGCATGTTCATCTCATCGCCATCGAAATCAGCGTTATATGGAGGTGTCACGGATAGATTCAGTCGAAAGGCTGTACTCATTAATTTCTTGCAAAGCACGCAAGAGAATGCTCTACTCACTAGAGTATGGCATCAGCCTCACTCGGTGGCTCATCATACTCATTTTGTGCAAACTAGGTTGTCGGTTGAACAACACGAAGCTGAAGGGGGTATCAGCATGAAAATCAGCGAGCATCCCTTGCTTCATAAACTCACTCTCCGTCCTTCAGATGCCGCTCAACAATCCACCCATATTGCAGAAATGCGTCTGCGCGCTTATTATAGCGCAGATCAATACGCTCGCCGGTATCTCTCACGACATAGCGTGCACCAGGGTATGTAGTCGGGCCATTGCGCACCAACTCTTGAAGGTATGCGATGTTATACGGCGTCACTAGAATGGCATTGTAAGCTGAAACACCCAGAGCGATTACAAATAACACACCTCGCTCGGGATAGGTCAAATTCATGGCAATGCTCCGAGGAACACCTACCTCGTCCAGCTCCAAGTTAGGATCGCCCGTAATGACCGTACGCGCAGAAAAATCTACACGCTTGCCCATCAGGTTACCACGCAGACGCCCCTCTTTCCCCTTTAGCCGTGCACGGATAGCCTTCACTGGACGACCAGATTTTTGCAACGCCTGAGGAATACCGGCAATATCGTTGTCCATATAGGTGGCAACATGAAACTACAATCAACTAGTCAATACTCCAACTTGAAGATGTGTCTCCGCAACACTTGCCTGGAGCAGATGCTCATGCTCGCTAATGACATGCGCGGGAGCACCCTCCTGCTCACACCGCCGTACATGTGCGGATGCCTTGATGATCTCGCCCAGTTTGTACGTCAAGTCATCTTCGCTACGCATAGCACCACCGTCAACTGCTATACTTGGACGGACAGGAGGGGGCGGAACGGGCATAACGGTGAGAATCATCCACTCGGGACGAGCGTACTCATCCGAAAGCCCTATCAGATGAAGGTCGGAGTCCGACATCTTCTTGAACGTTGTGTAAACCTCAGACGGTGTAATCAGCCGCTTGTCAGGCTGCATCGATTTCACATCCTAAAAACCGGTCAGCAACAGCATTCAGTAATGCTGCCATATACCAACCTCATCCTCATCTTTGGGTCTCTTGTATTGGACGAAAAGCTTCAATCCTTCTTTCCTAATGGCTGGTTGTACATGACCACATCCGCCATGACCTTTCTTGGGCTCATCCGCATCTCCTTCAGCACCATCTTCCTTGGGCTCGTCAGTCTCACAGACCATCTTGGTCTTGCAGTGCGCCCACACAACGGCCATGCGCGCCTTGGGATCGCGAATGTGGCGGATCTTGTCGGCGAAATTGGGATCGGACTAAGGCACGACAATGGCATTGAACGAACAAATTAGGAAGAACATGAAATGTAAACGTCAGCATCAACTTCGACGGAAATAGAAATATTATCTAAGGGATTGCAATGCATCACAAGGAGGCAGCCGACATGATTTGGCATATATGTCGGCCATTGGTGAGCCCTCTGCCCGCGTCACAGGGAGGACCACCAAGCCGAGTCCAGTAAGGTGCCTTGAGCACTGGCTGGACTACGATTTTTCGCACTCCTCGTTCAGCGCCCCATTTCACCGCGCACCTCGTGTCCAACCATCACTGGGCGTTTGCAATGGTCCACGCGGCGATCAAGCGATCGAAAACGCGCGCAGACCACGCCGCAGTGGGTCAAACGCCTCGTTTGTTCGAGGTACTGCCGCGGTGCGGGTTTGGGGTTCTCCAATGGATTATGGAGAGAGCCCCCAGAAAATTGGGTGGTGGGGTGCGAAACGAGTAGAGGAACGAAATTCAACTCACGATGTCGGCTTTTAGCTTTCCACAGTTTACGCAGATACATTCCAAGATCTTCTTCACTTTAATGATGAAGCCTGAACAACCAGGTGAATATCGCACGCTAAGACAAAGAGAACACTGTCAACATACCTGGGTGAAAGACCGGCCTGGCCAACTCGATATGGCCAAAATGACCAGGACATTCCGACATCCCCTCTCCACATGTCTGACACTTGAAATTTCGATCGATGGTTCCCATGCGAGGATCCATTAAACCCCCCATCTTAGGTTTGTGCGTTGTCTCGTCCATCACCTCTGGGTGCTCCACTTTTGCCACCGAGTATGCTTTCTGCATGAGATATGCACTAATTAGCACGGGAAGATAGAAAATAGGTTACGACGCACAATTTCTTCTGGCGACAAAATACCAAACTGGACCTCCTTCACTTTGCGAATGGGAGCAGTCGAAAACGCGAACTGGTGGCCCAACATGATTGCAACAAAGGAATAAGGGGAATAAAAACGCGTGAAAATTAGGAATGCGGTGAAGAGGTCGGTAATTGAAGCTGAAATGAGTCCAGGACGTGAATTAACGCGAATGCGATGTCGTAAATGCGATTGTGGGGAGTGGTAAAGTTTTGACCACCTTTTGGGGGGATTGAAAGGAACCACAAGTGCCTGGTGAAAAGTCACAAAAAAGAAGGAAATCGTTCACAAAAACGGGTCAAGCGGAACTCGGCAAACCGCGCAACTGGCGGGAGCGTTAATGAATTCGTCTGAATCTGCAGGATAGCAGAAAAGAGTCGACAACAAGACCTTCGAAGACCGCAAGATGGCTGTTGAGAACAACCTGTGGATGAGTCTCACGTTCCAACTCCGCCCCAATTCACCTGCGTCCGGCCCCGAGTCACGCAGTCACACTTGTAGTCACGCATCATATAAACTACACCAATGTGCTAACCAAAATATTCTGCAAATGCCAATTAAAACTGTACAGAGCTCTCTTTCTGCCATGCCAATACTTATTCAATTTCTGGGCTTTACGCTGTTCCTCATGGTGCACCGAACGATAATATTACCTGGAGATATACTGATCGGAGTGCGAAAATCACGGCTGATTTGTCATCGTGTCATCGAGCTGCAGCTGTGCGCAGCTCGTCAAACCACTCAATAATCGTGTTCACTTCCACGGTGCTCATTCTACATGGCATCGATCAGCAGCTGGTTATGGGGAACTTCACAACTCGACGACGCTGTTGGTGAGAACGTTTAGCAATATCATTGTGCTTTGACTCATCGTTACTTTTAAGACAAGGCTACGTCAGAGCTCATCCCGAATGGCTCAGAGGACGTTGCTCTGAATCTCGAAATTTGTGACCAGATACGATCCAAGTCAGCACCCGCAAAGGATGCAATGCGTGCTCTCAAGCGCCGCCTTAATCACAAGAATCCCAATGTCCAACTCCTCGCACTCGGCGTAAGCCATACCATTACAGTCTCCACAACATGCCCTGATGCTGGTTCGACAGCTGACAGACATATGTGTTAAGAATGGTGGCGATCATTTCTTGAGCGAGGTGACCTCAAGGGAATTCATGGATAATCTTGTCTCCATCCTCAAAATGCCTGGTTTAAATCATTCCGTTAGAGATGATATCTTGAAGTATATACAGAACTGGTCCTTGGCTTTCGAAGGCAAGCCCAGTCTTAGTTACGTTAATCAGGTCTATAAGACCCTCAAGAGTGAAGGTATTCACTTAGTCGATCTGTCATCACTACGTTTCACACTTGCTGCGCAGGACATCATTTCCCTCCAAAGGATCTTGCCCTGGCGAACTCTGCCATGGTCGATACATCGACCGCTCCTGAATGGATAGATTCCGAACTGTGTCTGCGATGTCGCACTCCGTTTACTTTTACCAATCGGAAACATCACTGTCGGAATTGTGGACAAGTTTTCGATCAGCAATGTTCATCTAAATCCATACCCTTACCTCACTTTGGTATCGCTCAAGCTGTTAGGGTCTGTGATGCATGCCACAATAAGTTGCAGAAAAAGGCTGAGAAAAGGTATGGATGGATTCCCCCATGCATAAGCCACTCTGATATGCCTTTTCCTGACAGTGACAAAGGACACCGCCATTCTGCAAGTATGTATAGCCCGCGTCACAGCAGCGCGCGTGACCTTGCAGATGCCGAGCTCCAACGCGCCATTGAGCTCTCCCTCGAGGAGGTCGGTGCTGCTCACGGACGCAGACCGGGTTATGTCCCCACTCAACCCTCCACGCACAATTGGCACGTTTCTGAACCTCCTCTCGTGGACAGAAAGACGCACCCCGATCGTAAGGTTGCTGACGCGGATGAGGACGATCCTGATCTCCGCGCAGCAATCGAAGCAAGTCTTCGCGAGGCTAGCGCCCCGAAACCGAGCGCCCCTGTGGAGCTTACAAGCACAGATTCTTACAACAACGTCTACGCCATGTCTCAATCGTATCCCCCCACTGTCACGCCTGCCCCACAAGTGCCGAAGCTTGCGGGTTATGATCTCGAGCCCTTAGAGACCGATGCCATTCTTACATTCAGCCAGACAGTGGAGCAAGTGCAGGCCCAAGGGGGACGCGACATGTCGCGGTATCCTGCTGTCAATGAACTATATGACAAGGCAAATGGCCTCCGGCCCAAGCTAGCGATGAGTTTGGATGACACCGACCGCAAAGAACGTGTGTCAGTTCACTTGGGAATTTCCAACTCTACTGATGCTTGCGCACAGAACTGCTATCGGAGATGCACGAAAAGCTTTCGCAAGCCGTCAAGCTCTATGACAAGTTACTGACGGATCAGGTCTCACATCCCACATGGCGGCGTTCTCCCCAACAGGTCCACCCTACGACTATACCAGTGCGGCAATCCACACAAACTCCTGTTAATGGTTATAGTCAATGGGCGCCATCCAACCACCATGCATCCTCCATATCTTCCCCTGTTTTTTCACCACCACGGACCGACCCTGCCCAATACGCCCCACAGCCTCTCATCTCTCGACCTACATTATCTACTGTCCCCGAGTCAGAGCCTCAGTATGATCATTATGCGGCAGGACCATCACAACCACACACTTCAGAGGTTCCCGGTCCATCACAGCACCTCACAGCACCACTCGCCTCGCTACCCGCACCTCCTCAGCCTCAGCAGCCGCCCCACTTCACTAGTCCGCCGTTAACTGCCTCCTACCTCCCCCAACACACCCCCGCTTCTCCCACCATTCCGGTGAACCAACCCGTGTCAATTTCCCAGTTCGCCAACACTCCCACACCGTCTCAACCGCCACCACCACCAGCACCCGCACTTCAACCTATGGTTCCACCCCTTGCTCCATCAATGCCATCCCTCGTAAGGCACCACAGCGTCTCAGCACGCACTACAATTTCCCCGCCGCCTGTCCCGCTCGCTCGCTCAAGCACCGTATCGCATGCGTCCCGTCCTCAGTACCAACAGCCCTTACAGCCACAACTCCCGCAGTTCCCCTCCGCGCCAACGGCAGCACCGCAGTCGTTTGACTTGTACGCGCCGTCTGCGCCTACGACTATTCCGGAGCGACGAGAGGAGCTATTGATTGATTTGTAGTGTTCTTTGTTACTGCGGTGTACACGTGTTTGAGTGGGATCCTACTGCGCGCACTGACCGACTGATAGATTAATGTGAATGCACGTAGTAGTTGGACGATCCTTAATATGTTTAATAATATGTCGCGGCGATCGTCATAAAATTGCTACTGAACGGACTGGATAACGTCCACCTGAATAAATTTCTGACGAAAGCTTCAAGCAGTGGTATCATGCCAGTGTGATGAACGCATGTACATGCATTCGAAACCTCGGAGGTTTTCTCGTAAGTCTGTCTCATCCATGGCGGGGTGCCCGAGTACACCTAAAAGGAACTATGATAAATTTGCATTCGAGTCACTACATGTAGTACTGTACATGGTAATACTTTAGTAAAGCCAGGAACACTATACCGTGGACAGATTAGGTACCTACTACAGAAGAAACTCTTACTAAACATGATATGTAGCAGGTATCAAAGACTGAAAACACCCCTCTTGCCACGCAACACAACGTGAGGCTGGAAAGTCCGCTTGGCCATCTTAACTCTGGCTTCCGTGACACTGAACAGCTCTGGGAGCCAGGTCTTGACCTTGGTGAGATCCTCCCCGAGAAGCATCAGCGCAACGGCCTTGGAACTCAGCCACGCATGTACCATGCCCTCACCGGAGTAGCCAGCCGCAATCCACTCACCAGGAGCAGCAGTGACAGCTGACTTCAGTATCTCCGTATTTGAATTCAGACCAGAGGGTGCAGACGAAGCAGGAGGTGCTTTCCTGCCAGCCACATTAACGGGCACCTTTCCAACCCACGGCATCCCATCGGCTGACTCACTCAAAAGACCGCTCCAAATTGCCTTCACTCTTCCCTCTGCCCATAAACCTACACCCACATCCCGTCCGTCCGTGGGAGTGGTCGGTAGGGCCTCAGCACCCCAGCTCTCCGCTCCAAAATAGATTGGCATTGCACCACCTACATGCGCTGCGCTATGCACACCGTACATTGCGTTATCTCCGCTATCCGTGGTCGACTCAAAGCCTGCGCCGAACATAAGTTCGTGCTCGCCTTCTGGGAGTTGTGTCAGGTAATCGAAGCCCTTGCGTGGACTATCAAAAAACACGAAGCTCCGTCCGCCACGTAGCGTGCTCGCATGGAGGTTACGGCCAGGCCGCTGTGCGGTCATGGTTTCTCGGATGGGAAGGATAGCTCCCTTGAGAGCGGGTAAGAGCGCAGGTGCGTACACATTTGTGAGATGCACAACGTGTGGGGTCGTGATCACCCCGCGTGCTGTAGTGAGTCTATAGAATGGGCAACTTGATGTGGGCTCATTGATTGATGTACAAGGTGCGTGGGTATGAATCTCAAATCTGAGTGGTATTAGCGATCATCGTGAATAATTGTGAGTCACAATCAAAGTCAAAGACTTACTCTTTGGGGTAGTCTGTGAGAAGGCGGCTCAAAATTGACGTCACGAAGCGATATGGATGTATAGCACCAGCTTTTGTGGCAATACATCCTACCGCAAGTGGCGAAAGATGAAATTTCTACCACGCTGTCAATCGGAGGTCACGATGCTATCCCCCAACGTACCTCTTGAGCGTCTAAGCCCTCGTGGCAGGTATATGACCCTGCATGATCGCCCATATCACGCTGATATACTTGCAGCTTCCGCTGTGCCTCTTCAAACGTAGGCTTATCGAAATACACATCGACACCCTCGACGGCACGACACTGTGTATACTCTGTGATACCTTCTTCTGCAGCAATGGCTAGAATCTCATCCAAGTGAGCCTTTCGAAAGCGCATCATCTTCTTTGCCATATCCTCGCCAACCCTTTTCTTCAGGTCTTCGTAGTCATGGTATGTAGCGGGAAAGATATGCCCTCCATTTCTGGGCAAGACACCAATATCGTATCAACAATCTAAGCGAAATGGGCGCTCATTGCTCACCTGCCAGTGGCCCCTGAGCATACATCTTGGGCTTCAAGCATGACGACATGAAGACAGTCTCCGCACTCAAGCAGAGTTCGCGCAAAAGAGGCGCCGGATATACCGGATCCAATAATAACTATCGTCAATTATTCACCTAGCGACCTCCAGACAGGTGCAAGGCGTACTCACCCACGTCTGCATGGGATGGCAGACTCTCTTGTGACCGTGGTTTTGATATTGGGGTCGCAGGAATCGTCCAAAAAGAAGTTGTTGGCTCCGCTATAGGTAGACCATCTGGAACGCCACTCCCCATATTCTTCTCAGCAGATGAACTGCGAGAGACTGAGAAAGGCTGTTTGAAACGGGAGACACAATTACCCATGAGACCTTGAGGTGTCGCTAGGTGATGGAGGGAGTTGAAAGTGGAAAACTATGGAAGAGCGAATAAAGGCGCCTGGCCATGCTTGCGATAACGCAGAGCTAACCAAATGAGAAAGTGCCACATTCTCGGACAGCCCCATACTCAACTGGTTCGGACACGTTACGAAACGTGAGGAAATCGGGCTATTATCTTATCAGCCATGCGCATAAGCACCTCAACCAGAGGCAGTTTTGCCACATTGTGAGCGGCGCAACTACCATCGCGACTGTGCAAGACTATCTTGAGAATATCAAGGGGAAAGCGTGGGTCCTAGAGCCAGATACGCCCTGATATGAAATTCAGAATAGCAGAAGTGAGGGTCTAGGTGCTGCATGTCAGCCATTTCGTTTCACTCATGTCCCGCAATCAGACGCGTGCTAAATGATAGCACCGTCGATCGTGTGTGCTGAAGATTGAGGAGAGCTCCATGAGGCAGCAACCCCAAATAAAAGTGGTACCCCAGTCAAGACTAGAAGTAGTACGCATCTACAGTTTCCTTTACCACTTGGTAAACTTTGCTGGCTAGATCTGCAGTTCAAGCCATAATTATACAACACACTGAGTCTTGTCGGTATGTCATATCGATGATTTTGAGAAGGTGTTCCAATAGATAATGGTGTTTTCTGGAGGTATTGGTATTTATTGCTTCCGCATGGAATTTGTTTTATTCAGTCCGCGGGTCTAGCCGATTCACACGGTCGGACTTCCAACCTCACCCAAGTGCCGAAGTGCACGGCCGCCTCACGGTTGCAGAGACCAGTGACGGGAACAATGAAACGGTAAATATTGTGGCACTTAATTATTCAATGAGGCAGCTAGGCATCTGCAAATGATTAATTGATCGTATATTGCATACGAAACCATTTTAAAATCCAATCATTTTTGAAGCTGGTAATGACTGTGGTCTAACAAAGCAAGAGCCTATCTGCAAGAAAAAGGACCTTCGAAATGGTATCTGGGAGCGTTCTCGTCGAATGTTCCGGCTTCGTCTCTTCTAGTTTCAACAGGTAGGTAAGGACTTGGCGACGTTTCCTTCGTATCCTCGAGTCAAACATCTTGTTTGGTCCATTTGATCAGCGATCGTTAGAGGGTATCTTTCAGAGTCTTCATGAAGTCCCTCTGCAGTCGTGACAGATATATGACCAGTTCCTCCTCAGGAAGCGAAGAATGATCTAACGCCTGGTTCAACTGCACATGAAGCTAAGAAGACATCCAACATTCAGGCTAGGAGTGTTCAGAAAGCCGATTGATAATACCTTCAAAAGTGCACGCCTGCGAAGGGTCAAGACGTTTATACGACTTTCCTCCTCGCAACGCAGGTTTTTTTCAGTAATAATCTCAGACACTCGTCTCCCTTCGGTGAGCACGTCGTCGGGGAGGTCAGCTAATTTGGCTAGTTCCAGTCCTGGTCGAGACTGGTCCAGATGCCTTTTCTGTCTTTTGTTTGTGACTCACCGTAGTGACCTGTATATTCTGGAACTCCGTCAAGGATCCTATAATTATGTTATCAGCTGGGCATCGTGCATTGTACTGGTATGAGTTGACTTGTATTGGAATGTCAGGCCGAAGTTAGAGGCGGATGGACGTGAACGCTGGACGACGATCTGTAAAGAAGCTACAATCGAGAGGGATTTGGATTTGAAAATACCTGAACAGACAGATGCAAACTGGACAAGTTCGTCAGGCATTACTAGTCAAAAAAGCAATGACTACTCACTTCACTACAGCAGGCTGTCGAGAGAGAGTGGTCGATAGCTCGTGAAAATGGCTGGCCGTCTTGTTAACGCGCGAGCTAATTTAGTAGTCGCGTGCTCACGTAGCGAAGAGAACAAAACACTGAGGTTCTCGTAAGAGTCAAAGAAAACAAGGCGAGAGCAACTGTGCTTACCTTCAATCTGATGAGTTCCTCTGCAATAGCATGTGCTATACCAAGACCCTCGATAGGAGACGTCCCTCGGCCCAATTCATCAATGAGTACCAGTGTTCTTGGGGTAGCAATTCCTAGGAGGAGTTCAGTACGAATGACAGACTCATCTATACATCAAAACCTAGGATCATAGCGGAGGATGTCATTTCATTTGCAAACGTGCTGAGGCTCTTTTCCATATCGTCGTCATTGGAGAGCCGAGTAAGTAAGGCGTCATGCAGGCTTGGAAGAATGAGTGCATCAAGACTTGATTAAATTTAATACTTATGACTCACCGAAAGCTTGCATACTCAGCAGGCACAAAACAACCGACCATTGCCATCACAGTCAGGAGGCCCGTTTGACGCAGGTATGTGCTTTTCCCTTGTGGAAACGGTGAGAATGATCAGTGTGACGGGCACAGACACACATCGTACCTGACATGCTGTTAAAGAGTATAGACGTTTGTGTACATCCAGATAATGAATCATTTATGAAACGCACTTTGGCCCCTGAACAATGTGAAAGTGGGCAGCGTCGCTGCAGTAGATATCGTTTGAAACGACCATTCCGGCAGACTGGACAGTCTCAAGGACAGGATGGCGACCACTCTTGATCGCCAAGGTATCGGTAAACTCGGGGCGCACTAAGGACAAAGTCTGTTGGCATTTTTTTGGAAAAAGAGCCTGCACCCTATACCATAGCTTCGCACTAATGAAGGTTTTGTTAGACTGAGGCAAGTGCAATGATTGGGATAACGGACTGATGGAGACATGAGCAAAAGACCATAACAGGTCAATGGTTGCAACCTGAACTGGGGTTGAAACACCTGAGATTTAAATGGGAATGTCATTACCGCTTCCGAAGCAGAATAGAGCACTCCCGAGAACGCTATAATCTGCCCTACGACGTCCCGGATAATCCTTTGCATGTTATCAATCTTAAACGACGATGGAGTCACAACAAAACCGTACTTGTCGCTTAAAACCAGCGTCTCCTCCAATGAGTCTTTCATTCGAGCGTTCATTTTTTTCTGTCATCCGATATTAGACCACGTATTGACCTTTCTATCGAATCTCACCAGATCCATGCTTGAAAACAGCCAACGACCCCGTTGCGCAGACACGTTAACGAATCCCTTCGGCAGCTCATCCTCAAGTTCATCCTTCTTGAGGGCAAACACGAAACCGCTTTCTTGGTAAACGAGAGAAAGGGGTAGGGAATGTCGTTCGCTTAGAGCTTGGTTGAGCTGACATATGTCTACGACGTTTTCTTTGAAAGTTCCGCGAGCAACATCCAAGAGACGGTTGCGGTTCGCCTGCACCAATGAACCAACTTGTAGAAAGCGAGCGGTTGCCAACTTACCTTGACTGCGTATACTCTTGCGTTAACCGCGCCGATTCCTCCCTAGCAAGAGGCTGTTCAGACAGCGCCGACAATAGTATACACCAATTACCTTGACTGGCCCTGCATCGTCATTGAGGTTTTCTGCGATGAGCTCCTCAATTTTGGTCAACCGTTCGTCAGACAGTAACTATATTCATGTTAGGTTTGAGAAGCTGTAGATTCAAAACCGCAGTGCAGCGCTCACGTCACATATTATGAGCAGTAGCTGAGACTTGCATCCATTCAAAGCCCTCTGCAAAAATGGAAGGCTTCGAATAGCAGTGCGCAAGCTAAGCATTTGTGAAACGCGGGAGAAAGCTCCCTTCGCTGTTGTTGTTGGTCGTACTTCAGAGAACCCAAGCTATGGACTGGGAGTCATGTTCAAGTCCACACCATAAGGTAGGGCTCACCGATGAGATGAGCTTGTCAAAGTCCATCTTATTCAAGATTTTTAAGGCATCCTTGATCTCAGTGAATCTATCCTCGCTGTGAATAAGCTCTATGGTAATGTAGAGGTCAGTGGTTGATGTAAAGTTTGCCTAGTAGCAGACCTTCCACAGCATCTAGGCGGGCATCCAAGGCGCTTTGGGCTGACGGAGGTATATGTGGAATCAACTTATTTGTGTTCCATGATGCAAGCACTTGCCTGTCAGGGGTGCCAGTATATTCGTTCGTAGGAGTCGTGTAGCCATTGCGGTGTAAGTATGGTTAAGCACCCTAAAGCATGTCAAACCACGACCAATCGAAGAAAGGATGCCAAATACCCAAAGAGAGAATGCGAAGATTTCTTGCGGGTCTGATTGTTGATTAGCTCCAGATTTCTGACAGTTTCAGGGTCTATCATCATCGTCCCTTCGACAGGGATATAACGTATACGAAGAGAACATGCAGAAAAGCGGGTGTTGAGGCGGGTCTCTACAAATTTGAAAAGAGCACATGCGGCTGAGAGAGTATAGTATCTGCACGCTAAGAATAAGCAAAGTAAACGCGCATATAAGCGCATATAACGACTTGTCCGTCACGGAGACCAGTGTGGCCGCACGCTCATCGTCTTCGACACAGAACTGGGCTATAAACTGATAGCCTAAACGAAGTTAAGCGCATATATGCAGGAGAAGATGTGTTGTCGGCTGACCGGCGCTATCATTCCAGTATTTTCTTGGTACCGGCTCGATGGGGACTTGAGGAAACTCCTCCCTGATGAATTGCACTGACAACGATGATGATGAAGCTCCTCGTGTAGCAGACGCAGAAGGAGTGAGGCTTGTGCTTGTAGAGGATAGGAACGTATCTGGAACTAGGATCATGTGTGGCGTATGCACATGCATCTGGTGTAGAGTCTTAACATACGTAGAGCAGTCCGAGAGCTGATTCGCATATTAGCTGCCGCTAATTAGTAGGAGACGAGCCCTTGCCTGAATGAGCATGACTCTACCCGTATCTTTATCGAGAGCGGCCATACCCACTTCGTGCGCCATGCCTCGGCTTTCGATGAGGGCAATAACAAAGCTGGCATCGTGCATGGTGGAAGCGGTGGTCTGTGGACGCGCCGTCCCAGGGCGTGACTGGGCAGTCCATGGTCGAGACGCGCTTGTCTGTCGTGTATAAGGACGCGACTGCCCAGATTCAGGGCGTGTTGATGACAGTTCGTCGACTGACCAAAAACGTGCAGTACTCATATGGGGTGCAGTTATGGTTGCTTGTGGAACTGATTAGCTTGTACTATGTGGGACTAGTACTAGCAAATCAAACTAGTCGATGGTGCTTTAGTCAATTCAAAGTCCTACCACGTGATCAGGAGCCTGAGAGTGAACTTGTCTTTCTTGATGTGGATCATGGAAGTTCTTGACTTTTGAGCTTGAACATCAATGTTCCGTCAATGCGATAACTTTGCCTGGGGTTTCTAGCATGCCGTCACGGTGACCCTGCTCATGTGATTGCCTTTCCTCGCGTTCCTGCAAATTGCAATACCCGTACGTGTGTGTGTCAATCGGACGGAGCTACATCATGGCCTCGGGCTCCATTCCCGGATCAAGCTCAGGCTCAAGCACGTCTCTTATTCATCTACAACCATGAACGTGATTATTCGTAGTGGTGCGCTGCGTATCTTTGTTCGCGCTCGAGCTTTCTCCACTGCTCCACCTCCACGTCTCAGACGATTGGGACGCGTGCTAGTGCTTTCCAGCGCATTGAGTACCTCCGTGCTGGGCTACGCATTCTATACCGATGTTTCAAATATCCAACCAGCGCATTTTGACAAACGCACACTGTCGGATCTGGTGCGTGCATATATCGTGTACGGGATGTGCAGCATCGCTCCCCTCGTTGATGCGGCACCGACAATATTGGATATCTTGTTTGGTACCCCTGGAGTCAGTAAGATAGCTGAGAGTTTCGTGCGAGCTACTTTCTTCCGTCAGGTACATGTCATCTATTTCTTGTTATCTGACGCGGAGCAATAACCAGGTCGGCAGTTTGTTGGTGCAGACACGGCCAATGGTGCACTACCACTGCTTGCGTCTCTCCGTACAGAGAACAAAGGTGCTCTCTTTGCTTATGCCGTCGAAGTCGACGAGAAGGATGCGGTAGGTCAGACGGACATAAACAGGCAGCCCGTACATAAGCGTACCATAGAGGAGATAATAGGGAGCATCAATGCCTCCGCCGATTTCGAGGACGGGACACTTCAGAATGGACACACAGGGAGGCGGACGTGGGTTGCTGTGAAACTTGTGAGTTGTCCGTATCGTACATTAGGAGCTTATTACTCATGGTCGCCCAGACTGCCATGCTTCCAAATGCCCAATCCTTGATCAACTTTTCAATACACCTCACAAATACTCGAGCACCGCTTGAACCGCCGGTACTCTTTCCAGGGACTCCTTCACCATCTGATCTTTCTGTTTTGCGTTCCTCTACATCAACAGGAGCACTAACAGAATCTGACATCCACGACTTGAAAGAGCTATATAACGACCTTGTAAAGATTTGTACACATGCTGAAGAACGCGGAGTCAGAGTGTTCATTGATGCAGAGCATAGGTGTGTCTCAACAGCTGCTTTCAAATCTTACATACTGAATTATCTCTCGCTATATTATAGCTGGTATCAACCCGCCATTGATGCATTTGGACACGCGTTGATGGAGCGATTCAATAAGCTCCCCTCTAATAACTTCCGGCGGACATGGTGGAACACCTCCTCTTGGACATCCTCTCAGTCCGCGAAGGGGTCTGCACACGACAGAGTGCGGCCTCTCGTGTATGTGACCTATCAAGCCTATCTACGACGGTCAGTACTCAGATCTACCTAAATGATCAAGGGTGCTCACGCTCAAATTACAGCATGCCTGCGCACCTCACGCATTCCCTAGAGCTGGCCCGTGCTGGAGGATATGCGCTTGGAGTGAAATTGGTCCGGGGAGCTTATCACCCACATGAGGTTACTGCCCATCAGCTAGCTCGTTCAGCTGGCTCTCCAGTGGGTTCCTATTTATCAAAACACTCACGCTCGCTCTCCATATCTCCCGACCCTGAACCCCCTGTCCAACCTTCGAAGAATGCGACCGATCAGTGCTATTACGATTGCGTGACCATGTTGATCGATGCAATCTCCCGAGACATCTACCGCTCCGGCCAATTCGGTGCACCAGGCATTGGTGTATTTTTTGGCACTCATAGCTGGACTTCGTGCGAGTTTATTCTCGAGGAACTTGTTAAGAAGGGTCTGGGAGCCGTCGAGCGTGTTGGTATCGATGAGGTGCGAGAGGACGCGGTGCAGATACCGCTTGAAGTTGGGGAGAGGATTGCATTTGGGCAGCTGTATGGCACGTTTACCTTTCTTTTCTTGCTGTCCAATATAGCATGAACTCATTGTCTGATATGTAGGGATGTCAGATGCGCTGACGAATTACCTCGTCGGGCGGGTACAGTGTGAAAGGCCGTGTGTAATTAAGTATGTCCCGTTCGGCTCACTGGTGCAGGTGAGTCTCTTAATTTCTTACTCAATTCCCTTCGGGATCGGCCATTCCGCATCAATACACCGAGTCTTTCTTTTGCCATGATATTCTTATTTGCTGTTTCAAGAGTGATTCTGATCACGCTGTCATGTCTAGGTCATGCCCTATCTTTCGCGTCGAGCTGTCGAGAACAAGAGCGTTCTCGGAGCAGGGGGTGCCGCAAGAGAGAGAAAAGAGGCTGCGGCTCTCATTTGGAAGAAGATGAAAGAGTTGGTTGGAGCATAGACGTCTAGATACCTATCACGTTTTTATTGGGTGAAACACGAATATTGATGCAACAAAAGGCTCCAGACGCAGGATGGTAAGTACTGGTATGTGGACTCAAGTACCTCATCACGAAATTGGAGACGTAACAGATATCCTAATCGCAAGAACGGTTTGCCTGTGAGAACATTGGAAAACAGATATAGCCTACACTGCCTGCATGGGAAGAATTTTCAGTGCCCAAGTAACTCCTTGAATTCTTGACCCCATTGCTCATTCTTGCGCGATTCCTCCACAAAGGCGTCAAACTTGGGTGCACTGCCCGCACTGTCAATTTTGCTCAGGGCAGCGACAGCACGCATCGTGCTCCTCCGTAGCTCTGCCGCGCGTTCAATGTCCTGCTTCACCGTGTCTTTAGTGACGGCTGACCCGCGCATTGTCAGTTCAAGAGAGGGTGTAAGTCCGTCGAGGCGCTGCGCAAGTGCTATGGATGTTATCGGAGACGCTGACAACCGCGCAAGGAGCATGTGCCCAATCACTTTGATCTCGTCCGATGGATCGCTGATGGCTGCAAGTAAGTGCGAGAGCAAGATCGACAGGTCGAGTTTGGCGAGACAGGTATCGAGCTAGGAGCACATGAGTGAGAGGAGGACATAAGTGTGACGAATGCTTACAAGGGTGTACAGTGTCTCCCATGCGGTCTTGCGAGCGTCGAGACCGTCATCGACTTTGTGTGTCCAGGGTCCCATTTGGACTGTACGAATGAGATCAGGGTTGACTTTCATCTCCGCATAGAGGCTCGGGAGAAGGGTTGGAAGGTGATCGCGTATGAGGTAGGGCTTCGTTCTTGCCGCAGAGTTGAGAGCGGACAACGCAAGGCGGCGGACATTCTAAGAAGTTCGTGTCAGGAAATTCAAATTTATAAGAGCAACCGGCACACCAAATCCTTGTCATGTATCAAATCCAAGAAGTCCATGATGAGCGATGCCAAAAGCTCATCGTATGATGGCGACGATTCCGCCAGCGTATGCCGAATGGCAGATACGACAGTGGCGCGTGCTGCGGGGTTCTCGTCGTGGATGCGAGAGTGAAGTTGTGGGAGATATCGTGTGGGATGTGTTGTAGTAAGTTTGCCGAGACAAGCAGCAGCAACATTGCGTGTACTGTCCTCCGCATCCTCCGAATATTGAAAAAGGGGTGCCCAGAGCTGCTCTGCAACACCTTCGAGCTGCCCATGCGAGCAATGCGTGACGACCTAGTGATTTTCAGAACACAATTTGACACAAAATAAATTTTCAGACCTCCTTCAAGGCGTGCAACGACAACAGCTTCTTGTGCGGATCACTCTCTGCAACCCTGAGGATTGCAGGTAAGAACTGATGAAGATTTCCGATAGCAATGTTTCCTAGGTACGTCAATCCATGTACCCAGTTAGCGTGTAGACTTGACTTACCAGCAGCGAATGCAGCAGCAGCACGAATCTCCTCCTCTTCTGCTGCGAAATGTTCGATAGTACTGCTAAACGTATCTTGTTGCTTCGACATATCGCTGTGACAGGGTTATCAATGGAACAGAGAGACTGAGGCTGGCATACATGAAACGGCCAAGTTCTCCAACAATCAGCAGACTCAACACCACAATAGAAGTGGTGGACTTTGACTTCGAAGATTTCTGAAAACAGTGCGATGTGAGAAATGCACTAGATTACTGTGCCTGACCTGACCTTCATATACTTGGAGTAGACCGCGATGGTTCCTGCCGCCACTCCCTGAGCGCTCTGGACAACTTGGCCAATGCATTTAGCCACATTGGCTAGATTGGCGTCTGACTTGTTGGCCTTTTCCACTGATGTCACCAAGTTGGGAACAACATGGGTTGCAATTTGACTATCAGCCTGCACTAACGAAGAGAAGAACATCAGAAGTGAATCGAGAGCAGCTCCTGAAACAAGGGGCGAATGCGCAATCTGATAGATATCACCAAGGAGCTCACGCTCAACTTCAGGGAAAGTTGCGGCCGGAGATAGCTCGAGTAACACTGTAATAATAGTCAACGCATGAGACAGTAAGGAGATGTCTGTCGTCGATATGTATGGCCTAATCTGGGGGACCAAAGTGGGTGGTAGGTCGGTGGGAACGCCAGACGAATATCTGGACAAAATGAGGTTGCTTCCAGATCCCAAAGAGATAAACTGACCTTTTTAAAAGAGTATCGAGGGCGATAAATATCTCTGGTTTTCCTCCCCTCTCACTCTTCTTTAGTAGACCCATGATCCATTCAACGCAACAATTCACCCAGTCATCACTCATTTCCACGTCCCTCGCAACTTTCGTGACCACTCTAACAGCTCCTGCTGTATTACCTGTGGTCCGACATATGGCTTGCCATTCCTTGCCGCCTTTCGGTTTAATAACATCAAGAGCACAAATCCATAGGTCTGCAATACAGTCCTCGGCACATCCTCGAACCTCGGCGTCTGTGTCGTGAGTGCTGAGACGCTGAAGAGCTTGATCGTACAAACGCTCCGCCCATTCGCCATTTTTTACGGGCCTTGTGGCATTGAGTAAAGCAGAGAAGACGCGGAAGGCTTCTGACGCAACTCGAGGGTGTTTCTCTCCAACTGATTTCAAAAGAACAGGTGACAGAGTGGGAAGCGACGCGGAAAATGTCCCGGGACCATGCGTCGCGAAATACAATGCGATAAAGGAGAGACAAGTAAGGTGAAGGGCCGAAGTTGATGTTGCTGGAGACTGAAGTAGCACAGATTGAGAAATCGCGGCAATAGGCGTGATTTGGTTGGAAAGGCAACCAGGAAGAACGCCGAGCAGAGCATGAAGAAGCTGGAAGCCTGCCTGAAGCATCGGTGGTGGAGTCTTGGGAGACTTGAGTTGTTGGAGCAAGGCCTTGGATAATGAAGGAACCTGTGAGCGCAGAAGGGTGTATGGCGTTTCCTCGATGTCCATTCTTTCCTCGCTATCTCTCTTCCTCTTCCTGATGGCAGAATCGTTCTCTTGAGATTGTGGCAGGCCACCGTACATGCTAGTCTGGTTGAGTAAAACACCATAAGCTGCCCATACTTCGAGCCGAACAGTTTTCTCCCTGTCGCCAAACCTCGATATTAGCACAGGCGATACTTCTTTGTACAGTGAAGTTAGAAGCTCGGGGCGAGTGGTGATCACGGCAGCTAGAAGTTTGGTGGAAGCACGCCGGATCTTGTACGATGTGTCTTCATCGTCTGAGTACCTGAATGTACACTGTGAGCAAAAGAAAAAAGAAAAAAATCATGTGGGTCTCACTCATCAAGATCGGTATCCTCGTCGTCATCATCTGCATCTGCCATTTCTTCGTCCTCGCCGTCATCTGGTCCAGCATAGTTCTGTAGACAAATGGGGATTAATCATACAAAGTTGTGAGTTCATAACTCACCGGGTCATATTTGATGAACTGGTTTCCTATTTGCACTATCGAGCTTAAGAATGGTGCCGCTTCTGTCAGAGACCTCAAGAGTAGCGTCTCAAGAGCCTAGTCAAACATGATTGATGAGTGGCAGCGTTGATATAAGACAAATATCTACGAACCTGAAGACAACCTTCACGAAGTTCATCATCGTCCCTCTGGACAGCTTTGACGACTCCAGGTATGATGTCGTTGTACACTGATGTCAGCTGCTGCGGTGCCTGCCGTATGATAGCAGCCACTAGATGCACAGTCGTGCGCTGTTTTTCGAGGTTAGCATTAGGTGCAAGGAACGGGAGAATGTGGTTCTGCAATAGATCGTCGACGAGTACAGGAGGAGCTACAGGAACGTATTGTGAGAGCGTCAAAATTGCACGTTTGCGTACAGCGGGACGAGAATGCGAAAGAAGCGGAGCTATTGCAGGCAGAGGGTGCGGCGATAGGGCTGGATCAGATACGTGGGCCGGAAAACGAGTGATGAGTATAGATAGCGTTGATAATGTTTCGATCAAAGTCTCTGGTGGAGTTTCCGTCTACAAGCAATCATGTCAAGAGCATGACCAATATTGGCAGAACTAGCTTACATTCAAAACTTGCTGTAGAAGCTTTGGCGCGAGTTTTGCGCATGCTCTGGGAGTGATTTTGCCTTCCAGTGGCAACTCAGAAGTAATCGTTTTCAGTGCTGGATATTTGCCATTAGATTGTGAGGTGTGCGAATGATCTCGATATCCCACCCAAGCCAGAGATATCACGCAGTTCATCATCCTTCCCCACTGAGAAGTTGATTAAGCTATCAACCACGAGCTCCATCTGCGTTTCGCGGATGATCTTGATCAATTGACCCAGACTGAATGCACAGTACCACATAGAAGCCATAAGTCCCAAGAGTGAGACAAGTAGATTGGGGCATACCACTTGACAGCCTGATTCTTGACTTCTGAGATCCTATCTTCTACCAAGGAAAGTACCTGTTTGAGGACCTTTGTCTCGGTAGGCTCGTCTCCGATGAGACTGGCCGGATCTTGTTTGATCTCGCTCATCAGATCGTTTAGACCCATAAATCTATCGAGAACTTCAACAAACATGTATGTTTTGGGCAACCCCACGCACCGAAAGTCCTGGTCCGGAGATTGCATCTATGGTAAACGAGATTGCAAAGAGCTCAGTTGATCCCAGTAAGCAAACTCAAAGAACGAACTTTTTCGATCAGGCTGTTCATAAGATACGTCTTCGTCATGGTGGTCGTCTGCCGAAGTCGTGGATTAAGATGTTAGTGTTGTAGACAGGAGCCACTGGCTCACAACCAGTAGAATGCTTCAACTTGAATACAGACTTCAGTCACGCATGTCACACAAGCGCCTTTTACTCCAAGAGGCAATGTTAATGGACTACAAAGTTGGGAACAACTTTTAAAGGCGGAACAATGAGATACTACAGAGCAAATGAGCAGATGCGGCGGCGATGAGTAAATACAATGCAATGCCGGTGATCATGCACAGAACAAAATTACTACTTCGGCGTAGTAGAACCACTAAGCCGTCGAGTGTACCAGCACCTTACTTACAAGACGCCTGCCTCCTCCAGCATCTTCCTGATGGCCGGAGTATCAGGCTTCAGTTCACCATTGAGAGGTGCTGCATATCTGCGCTTATTACGATTATAAGTAACAGGCCAAAAAAGTCCATCACCCTGCCAATCACAAAACGCAGGTCAGTAGGGCAGTCCGACAATCGTATCAATAGATTCACCATCTTCGTCTGGGCAGCCTTGGGCTGGCCAGCAATTTTTCCTTGATACCAGTCATAGCCTGTGGAGTGGATCCACACACTGTCGCCGTTCTGGTAGTCAGGTCATTAAAGGAACAAATGAGTCCAGTTAAGAATACATGCTACCTGAAATCTATATGGCCACGGCTCCTCAAGGGAATCCGGTTGGGATTCTTGAAATGATATATCACCGTAGGCACCATCGTCCCACTCCTTGAGATTCACATAACGCAGTGGGTTTGGCCTTCGGTCAGCTCCCATGATACTACTCCTGCGAGGATCCTTCCTGGGGGCGGTGTACATTTTTGAGAGGAATCAGAAACTTTGGAATTATCGAAGGCTCTGAGGGCAGGAATATGAGGTTAATTCTGCAAAACCAACCTCAGACTCTTCATATATACCCAGCTGGTGTGGACCGTGGCTTGCATTGCCACACGAGAGTAAAGGTCCACTGTTACTTTCAGCTTTGACGGAATACAATGGAATGATGGCGTGGCTCACAATTGAACATATTGTTCTAGCAGGACCGACCACCATAAAGGACCTGAGGTTAGCTTCTCCACTGGTCACGATAACACCTGTTGTCACCTCGTAGCTGAAAGAAGGTCACAGTCAGTCATTGATCATCATTTGCTTCATGCTCAAGTTGAACGTTGAACGCTGATCGATATCATCGAGTGGCAAATGCAGTGCCTAGGTCCAACCTAGGTCCACGGCGGCTGCTGCCGATCGCAGTAGCACAGCCACTCTGACCAGTGTTTTCCCTAAAAGGATCTCGTCTTGCTCTCTGCCCATTCGAGAGTTCACACTTAGCGAATTCACCACTGTCTTATGCAAAAGGCTAAAGAATTACATGCATATTACAACAATGATAATGCACAGGCGATTGTAAAGACATCCACGTCGTGACAAAGTCCTGGGCAAGGAAACTGATCAATGGAAAAATCTGAGTTTCGGAACATCGATATCAATGAAAGGCGGCGTGACTGTGTGGGCTGGAAAAACAATTATATGAAATGCTGAAGGCCTGAGGACGGTACCAAGCGAAGGGTGGAAGACTCATGGTGCACTATTCCTACCGTTTGGGTAAAGAACGGGGTCTCTGGCGTCACTGGGCCTTCCGAGTCGTTGGTTGTGGCCGAGAGTGTGTCTGTAGCCGCAGAAGGTGGCAGGAACTCCATTCCAAGCGTCCAGGTTGGCCCATAGAGCCCACGCATCACTACCATCGAGTCACGGGCACTGCTGGAGTCTATCGGTGTGGATGTCTCGTGCTTAGATAGAGCCTTTCTAGAGATTTTGCGACGTATGACTGGCACCAGCTTTTGACATGCTCGGATAGCGGATCGATAAACTGATTTCGAGCGAGAAGAAAGGGGTTCCACGGGGTTAAAGCCGATGCCGTAACCGATCTGTTTGACGCCAAGGGGAAGTTCCTTAAGTAACGGATCAATGTGAGGTGACCTAAGTGTAGGGGTGCTTGCAGGACGCGTCATCTTGCGAAGCTTATTTCGGACATGCAATTTTGTGGAAGGGACGGTGTTTGCGATAGATAGGGAGGAACGGGCGCGATCTTGAAAGGTTACCGACCGGCTTTTGCGCAGCGTGCCAAAGTTCCCTCGTGGCTCCTCACGACTGGTTGTGCTTGAGTTAGAGTAATGCGAGGAAATAGAGTCGATGTCCAAATCAAGAGTGTCCCACAATGATAATGGTCCTGCAGGAGGGTGTCCAAGGTCCATGATTGGAGAGGGTTGCCTGAAACGTTGTACATGATCTTGCGTGCGGGACGCCACTTGACCTACATCCAGGGATTCCTCTTCGTCAGAAGCTTCGATTACAATCTCTAGGCGAGTGCTTTGCGAGGAGATACGTCTTTGGGTCTGAAGCATGGCATCGTGGTGCCCATTGAGAGATCCAGATTTGGATTTTGCTATTCGGTGTGGCATGGTGGTGAATGAATCCACGAGTTTTTCTTCGGCCAAGGTCAGAGGTTCGTCTTCTGTGTGGACCACCGCATTCTTTGCTTCTGAAACGGTCACATGGTCTTCAGAGTGTCGTACATTGATGTCAGGAGCCCCATCATCGTATCCGAGGGGTGCTGCAGTGAATGTCAGTTTAGCAAGCAAGAACTCGCAAATTTGTATCCAAACCCTTGCCGACCCTGTTGGTCACGTTCATCCAATTCCTACAGCAAGTTTCAACAGTGCGGTAGCGCCTACAGATGTCCAACTCACACAGTGCAAAAGTATGGATGAGCCCTAATCTGTTCGATGTCCAAGCGAAGAGCTGCATTGCGTTCCAAACACTGATCCCGATTGCGCGCGTCAGACAGCGCGTCTGTGTTAACATATTCCGAGAACCTACTTGGACTAAAAGATCTTGTACCGTCCATGACACTGACATTGTCCGGGGAACCATCAGCGAGGAGTGAAGGACTTTGGTTTGCAGAATGGCAGCGTTGTCGTTGTCGTTGTCAGCGACATATGGGTGCTAAAATGGGTGAATAAAAGGAGAAATCGATGTGGTTAACTCACAGAGCCAAAAAGCATCATGTACATCAGCAAGCCAAAGCTCCAACAGTCGACACCAAAATCATGTGCCCACCCTAGGATGAGTTCAGGAGCACAATACAGACCAGTATCAGGCAGCGGGAAAGAAGCTGCTGAATCAGGTCTGCATGCTTGACCAAATCCCGTTATAACTACATGTCCCGACGCGTCGAACATGATATTACATGGTGCTAGATCACGGTGAATTATGCCAGCAGTGTGAAGCGTATCTAGCGCTTCTACCTAGTGCAGGTAAGTACACTTAATTGCGTTGTCTAGCTTGGCTTACTATTTCGCAAGCTATTTGCAGAGTGTGGCTTTCGCTAAGGCTCGTGTCACGGTCGAGCAAATCTTGAAGACTACCATTAGGATAAAACTCCTGATTCAAAGCGTTGGCACCTGGAGCGGGAGAGTAAGATGAAACATACTGCGATGGAATGAATTTCAAGGCCATCCTCATATATCCAAATGAATGGTGAGAGAAAAGCAGACCGTAGTTTGCGAATTTCCTGGCAAATGTCCATTTGAAATTGGATGTGATCATGAGAACTGCGAATTCGAACGCGCTCCTTGTTCAAAATTCGCATAGCATAGAGCTTGAAGTCGTCGCATTTTCGACATAGATGTGTCGATGAAATGGAATCTTTGAACAGTGTATAGAGTAGTCGAAACTGCGTGACTTTGTCTGAGTGTAAGCTGGGAACGATATTCATAAAACCCACATCGCCGCCCTTTACGCCTTGTCCGGAGGGATGGATGGGTCTTGGTTTCGGCGAAATGACCATCACCTCCTACAAAGGCCATCAGTACCTCCGACGGCCATCGTCATAAGGAGACACTGCACCTCAATTTCTCCATCCCTGAAATGGGGAGCGAGATGTTCAATATCTTTAATCTAGAGTACAGACGTCAGAGTAGTTTCAATACCCAAAGCAAAGGTAAAGTGATGAACCTCAACGTCATAACTCAGGTCCGCGACCATGCCTGCTTTGTTCTGACTTTCCGGAGGGTCCGGAAATAACAGGGATGTTGCAATATCGTCGTCGAGAAGACCAGTGAACGACTCCTGCATCGAAGGTAGTTAGCGTGCAACTCAGACTTTGCGGGAAAGCATTGTTTCAGTACTGAAAAAGGTGAGAGGTCGAAAGATTCGACAGCGAGCCTCGGGGCTAGCTGAGAGTACTGAGAAATGATGGACTTTGATATGCTGCGGACAGGAGAAGAAATTGGAACTGGTTGTGTTTCGATAGGCATGGTGATGTGCAATTGCAAGTCTCGAACAGTCTCGAACTTCCAAAGTTCCAATGCAAACGCGCCCAGTGTGAGAATTGGAATGCAAAGATGCCCCGTAGCTAGTTGCAATTTGCAAGTACTTAGTCAAGACAAGCGTCGTCCCTTATAATAGCTGTCACGCCGATTAGGCTAAAAGGCAGTAGGACAGGTAAGCTGCAATTGACAATTTAAAATGGTCTTTTCTGATGGACGTCTCGATAAACTAGCATGCATAGATGACTGCATTTTGAAATTTGAAGTCCCAGATATGATCTATCGTATGTAAAACAGATATACGTATACATAGACGAGGTTCAGAAACTCTAGCGAGTGAGCACTGAGCGCAGCGAAACGATGTGGGATCGTCCAGAAACAATGAGAGAATACAGGAAAATCAAGTGGACAGTACCAGTGCTGGTCATCAAGCCCTGCTTAAAATCAGGTATCTTGTACGACAGTCTTCAATCTGAAGCTACATACTGTTAAATTGGGGTATAGGCTGGTGGAGGTTCAATATTTGTAGCTTCCGTCTTCACAGTCAACGGATGCATCTCCATATTTTCTGGACGCGCGTCGGGAGTGGCATATAGAGGGGCCTGTGCTGCTGGAGCGACGGACGGTGTTTGAACAGTAGACGGATCAGTAGAGACACGTGAATATGTTGAAGGGGAAGAAGGGGAGAGGGGAAACCCGGGTGGTGGTGGGTGGGTTGAATTCGGGGAAGAGGGGGGTGAACGGTGTGGGGTCTGGTTTGAATATGAGTAGTGGGTTGGAGAAGGCATGGCCGGTGATCGCGTGTTTGCAGAGTGTGTCGCCGGAGATGGGTAGGCTGGCTGAGGAAATGAGGATGCCACAGTCGTGCCCTGTCGGTTCAAGGAATTCATTTGGCCGGGAACAGGCCTTGATGGCTGTAGGCCAGGAGGGCATTGTGATTGAGTGGGGTATGGATGATACACGTTTGATTGTGGCCTGCCATAACCGTTACTGGGTGTTGTATACACAAACGTTGTCTGGGTAGCACGTTGCCGGAGTGTTCGGCGGCGATGAATCCTGCCAACAATGCCGACAATGGTCAAGAGAATGACTGCTGCAGTTTGAGCGAATGTCAACTATTCTGCAAAATCACACCTACTTCCGCCAACAGCAAGACCAATGATAGTCGACGTGGGGAAGGTTGGAGTACAATAAGTTGAATCGAACCTAAATTTTATCTGAGAAAAGAATTGAAGGG
Organism: Suillus luteus UH-Slu-Lm8-n1; assembly: GCA_000827255.1. Lineage (NCBI taxonomy): Eukaryota > Fungi > Basidiomycota > Agaricomycetes > Boletales > Suillaceae > Suillus > Suillus luteus. The sequence continues at coordinate 64,963 of KN835203.1, forward strand.
AATTATATTGGGAGGGCGACTCACGAGGACGTGCAAGATGCATAGACTTGAGAAGCACAGAGGAGCGTGACAAAGAATGTCATAACATTCACGATACTGGCTCCGTGGTGCTGAGCTTGAGGCATTGACTCTATTTGGCAGCGTCAGGTCGCTTGTAAGAGTCAGAAGTGCTCCGTTGGTCAACTTGGTAGAGCCTCGTGGAGGCGAAAAAGATGGAGCTTGTGAGAAGATAAGCTTGTCATACTTTGGTCGTATCTCGTGCTTGATCGACGCATATCCAAGTTGACAATACATGGCAGTGCAAGAATGTACTCATGACTTTGTGCCTAGCTATGTCCAATAATAGTGTCTGTCACAGTGACATGAACGGCAAATGCCACTGCCAGCGTACAACCGTGGGCCCAGCGAGGAACGTTAGTGACAGCGGTCTGGAATAGCACCAGAATGATTTTCTAATCGAAATTTCAAGCGTGCTGTGCGATAATATTAGTCGTCAAGGTTGTGAACGAAATCGTAAGCCCTGCCAAGGGAGTCAGTGAGTAACTGACATATAGACTGCTCGTTGAAATTGGTTGCAACTTAGGACTCGGTGACTGAGCGCTCGGAGAATATAGCTAGTGCTAATTAGCATATTTGACTTCAACCTTGCACACCCTCGCCCAATTTAATGACAGAATCAACTAGCACACCCGCAAGATTGCAAAATACAAGCTATATCGTTAACAAGAATGGCGCAGATCGTGCGTTCTACAAGTTCCGTTGACCATTTTGACTACTGAGGTGAACGACGGCTTACAGAACTTGTGAACATACTTCAACGTCGCCCGGACGGACAGGTGTATGTTCACTATGATGGTTTTGACAAACGCCTAGACGAATGGATTCCAGGGACTAGCCTCAAACCCGTCAATGAATCCGCGCGCAAAAGGAGGAGGGGCACCCCTTCACCTACGCCCACAGAGTCAGAAACGCAGCCCGATCCCCTCATGACCGAGGAAGAGTTCGACATCAAACACCACAAGCAGATCACTGCGCAGAGAAATTTTGACAAGGTCAATTTTGGGCAGTGGCGCATCAAGACTTGGTGCGTAGCGCGTATCATGATAGACTTCCTCTAACTCACATCATGTTGTAGGTATTTCTCGCCTTATCCACTCACAGACTCGGAGCTTGAGGACAGCACTGGACTGCCTGGAGGCTCGGCTTCGACGTCCAAGATTCCTGGTGTCAACAGAGCGACCGTTCGATCACATGGGCGTACCTCTGACCTCTTGGCTGGCGGGCTTACTCGCTCACACCTCTCGGGCGAAAAGAGCACGCTCTGGGTCTGCGATCGCTGTTTCAAGTACATGGCTGAGGGCGCAGCGTGGGAGATGCATATAGTACGTCCTCATCTTTTGCGTGTATGGCTGGCTTATAGGTATGTCTCGCTCAAGAAACATTGCGACAGAAGGCATCCACCAGGACGAAAGGTTTATCAGCGTGGCGCGCACATAATTTGGGAGGTCGACGGCGCCAAGGACAAGGTCTATACCTCATCTCGCTGCCCTCGTTCGAGTACTTATCACGACATTCAGCTCTACTGCCAAAACCTCTCGCTCTTTGGAAAATTGTTCATTGACGTTAAAACTTTGTTCTTTGATTGTGACAACTGTGCGTTTATGCTGGGCACGATGGCTTCAACTAATACACGCATCAGTCTTGTTCTATATTCTTACAGACGCAGATTCACAACGAGATCATGTTCTTGGATTCTTTTCGAAGGTATCTCGTATGCTAATAGTATACTTTCGAGTCCTGATGCTTATTCCGCATGCAGGAGAAAATATCTTATGATGACTATAATCTTGCGTGCATCATTGTTCTTCCTCCATATCAGCGCAAGGGCTACGGAATGCTCATGATCGAATTCAGTACGTGCGAGCGAGCCCCATAAAACTGACAAAATTGTGTGGCTCACATCATGCAGGCTACGAAGTATCCCGCCGCGGTGGTAAAATCGGCACACCCGAACGACCCCTTTCAGACCTGGGCTTAAGAAGCTACCTCACATACTGGGTGGCTACGCTCATTCGTTTCTTCAGGTTAGTTGACAGCTCTTTGCACCTGCACTACCCTCATCATTTTTGTGCAGACGACTTCTATCAGTCCTCCCACCAGATCGGCCCACGATTACATCTTCAGGGCGACTACCTGACTTAACTGGTGTGCTGCCCCCGCCCTCCGAGGATGCTAATTCGCGAAAAAAGCGGGCCAAAGGATGGGATGGGGAAACACCTGATTCAAATTCCACATTTACAACACCAAATGGGCTGGATGGTGAGTGTATACTTGTGTCTACATGTGGTTCCGCCCAGCACTCAACGTATCCGTATGTGAATCTAGACACTATTGCAGCAATGCGCACCGTACTGACAGTCTCCAACCCTGACGGCAGCGCCACCTCGCACGTCGTCGTGCGGTCCACCCTTGCAGAGATCGCATTGGCTACGAATCTACGCATCGAGGATGCTGCGTTTGCATTAAATGAATGTGGGCTTTTGGGGAGCACATTGGAAGGTGTGGTGGGGATTACAAGGGAGATGGTGGAGGCCGTGGCCAAAGAGAGGAATGTGAAGAGGATGTGTTTGGATCCTGCTCATGTCATGTTGACATGATCACTTCTGTCCACAGATGTCACATGGACTATAGTTGTGCGCTCAAACACTTCATATACAACGCCAACTTTTTGTCAATCAAGCACGATATCTGACCTCAAGGAGCATTGCACGAGTTCATCATGTTTACGATGGAGAAAATGAGGAGAAATGAAATGCATGGTGGAGTATGTGAGCGATCGTAGAGGCATGTGAACATAGCATATGTGCTATAGGGTGCGGGATCAAACAGGTCGGAATGAAATCGTGAATATACATGAACCATTTTACTCCTGAACAGCTGCCTCGTGCTCCACCGCAAGAATTGCTTGCCGCTTCTCTGCCAGCCTTTTGGCACGACGGTCGCGAGTGGCCTAAAAATGTCGGTGCGAGATACAATTTTAAGGACTTGAAAACCAACCTTGTTCTTGCCACGGCGAGCCTCCATCTGGTCGGTGAGAACTTTGGTACGGTTCTTCTCAGCCTTAGCTTTGTGAATGTACTCCATGAGGACGCGCTTGTTCTTGAAGACGTTACCCTTCGATTTTTGGTACAAGGAGTGATATCTTATCAACGCTGGTGAGAACACGAGATCGGGATGTGAAGGGAAGAATAGACTCACAGATGCTTGTCGATCTTGCCTGCTTCTCTGTACTTCCTCAACAACCGTCTCAGAACCCGCTGTCTCCGCATCCACTGCACCTTGGTGGGGAGACGAGCCTCAGCAGTACCCTTTCTCTTACCCGGACCAGTGTGACGACCCTTGCGTTTGGCGGCAAGAAGGTCACGGGTGCGGGCACGGGAGTGTATAACGGTGGGTTTTACGATGACACGGCCATCTTTGATGAGTTTCTTAACGTGCGAGCGGGAGTTGGCATTCCCGATCTCAGCTTGCTCAGCGGGGTCGAGCCAAATTTTGCGCTTGCCAACACCGGCGACGGCAGCTGCGAGTCGCTTTTGAGAACGAAGGTTGACCATAGCGGCGTCTGAGTGCAAAGAGAAATCAGATTGAGCATAAATTGGACTGACGGCGTTTCTCACCTTGATCTTGAGGATTGTCGATGAGGACAGCTGCGACTTAGATTCACAACAGCCTAGCCGCAATATTACGTAATGAAGCCACTGAACCTTATTACATTCAACTATACAGATATGTCGGATATTCCCGAGGCCAGGGAGCTTACTTGCTATTTGTAATCCCACATGGATTCAAGTTTATTTGGCTCTCCGATCTATAGGCTCTATGATAATGCCATGAATGAATTTCATGTCCCTCCAAGGAATTAGTGGAAGCTGGAAACTAGTCATTGACTATTGAAACACACGCCGCATTCACGCTTGATGACATGTGGAAGCCGCTCGGCCTCGCAGGTCTAGGTGTCAGGTTTTTGTGCACGATAAGTATAGGATCCCACCCCGCCCCAAAATAATATCCTATATTTATTAGCAACAAGCTCAGACAAGCTCAGACAGCGACGATGATCTGATCAGCTTCTTATTGGAAACGGAAATCACGAGATCGACAGATACTTTGATACTCTCTCAACTTAAGATCTCCAAAGACCACACTGTCGAAGGAATATCACAACTACTGTAGTCGCTCTTTTCAAACGTTGTCATTTCTCGCAGAGTAGATAAAATCATTCATGAAACACCAGATCACTCTCCGAGTCATCGTAGCGCTCAACTGTCACCGGCCCAGACAACGTCACCAATAATAACAATTTCAGCGGAACCCGTGCAAACCAAATATAACTTGACGAATAGCATTAACACCTAGGTCAGGTTCGTGGAATGCATGAGAATGAACGTCAAGCTGACTTTTTCATTGACAATTGAGCTGAAGGGCTTTCCTGACCCCAATTGGCTTGTTGAGCTTGAGATCACGGTAGAGACCTGGAGGAAACAGGCACCGTTGCTTACTCAGCCGTGCTACGGAACTTGTGGCCCCCTTCCAATCTCTCTCGTCGCTGCTCTCAACGTTGACGGAACTATATTTGATCTTTGCCAGATAAATCCCTAGTCCACGTTTAATCGCCATTTCTTGTCTTGCTGTAGGCAACTCACCGTCAACGGCTGGGTTCTTCCCGTTCGTCTCACGACAGCATATTGATCATCATCATCATCATCAAACTTCTTTCAACTGTTGCAAGTCAGCATGCTGTCTCTGTAGGGCACGACCTTACCACACCTCTCGTCCCTTTCATCTGCGATTGGTCTTATAACGATTAGGTCAGCAACGGAGACCAGCATCTGGTAACCCCCACGTTTTCTACGCCATTTCCACCGCACTGTCCGCTTTCACATCAATGCTGGCTCTTGACTCAGCAGATGCCCCTCAGAGCGAGGGAGAAGGCCCTGACGGCTCAGACAAACCCCCGCTTGATGGCAGTGTTCTCCAAACTTACCCCCATCCTAATTCTGTTCTCAACGGTACCACTTACCACTCAACTCCACACATGCAACTGCCCAAGGTAGTCAAGGTAGTCATCGGAACACCGCGCTCGGCAACACCGTCTGTTATTGATTCGCCCTCACCATCGGAGAGCGAGAGTTGGAGCGCTCCTTCAACCCGTCCCCCAAGCCAGGCCGCAAGCCGAGCTCCTAGCCTGTCTGGTGGTGTGTCGGGAAATAAACTGACCGTGCCGCAAACGTCAAAGGCTCCTCAGAAGGGCAAACCTCTGCCGTCAGAGAAACCACCCTCGACGCCTAGCCGGTCGAGGGCACCATCAAACGCTCACTTGGACGGTGGGCAGAAATTCACTCTCAAGGATCTCATCACTGCTTCTGCACCTAAACTCTCACGCAAGTCTTCTGCTCGTTCAACCAGTAGCAAGAAGTCAGATTCCGACGTAGAGCGAAAATCGGTCGGTGGTGAGAGCACAGCCAGCCTGACGCAGAAGTACGGTGTTTGTCAGAAGGTTGCTATTGGCAAGGGGGCTACTTCCGTCGTCCGTCTAGCCCATAAATGGGACAGAAGTGAAGAGAAGCTGTACGCTGTCAAGGTGAGCAGACCTGCCCCGCCAACTAGTCCCATCATAGCCTTACCACACTTTCATATCAAGGAGTTCCGCAAAAGACGAAAGAATGAATCGGAAAAGGAGTACGTCAAGAAACTCACCGCAGAGTTTTGCATTTCCTCTACGCTGCACCATATCAACATAGTTGAGACAGTTGATCTCGTTCAGGACGAGAACCAACATTGGTGCGAAGTTATGGAATTTTGCCCTGGTGGGGATCTCTACGCTGCGATCAAGAAGGGTGGTATGTCGCCCAGTGAAGTCGAGTGCTGCTTCAAGCAAATGCTTTCGGGTGTTTCGTATCTCCATAGTCAAGGCGTCGCACATCGCGATATCAAACCGGAGAATCTTTTTTTCGACACCAAGGGTCATCTGAAGGTGGGTGAACATGCCTTACGTGTTCTTGTCTTCTCACGCTTTTATAGATCGGGGACTATGGTGCATCGACCGTGTATCGCCTGCCATGGGAAGCGACAATTCACATGTCGACGGGGCTTTGCGGTAGTGAGCCGTACATTGCCCCAGAGCAATTTTTAGGCAAACGTAAGCCAAAAACAACCCGCTTTTATACGGTCGCCTAACTGCGTAGCCAATGATTTTCGGCTTTGACTTAAATCAGCATACGACGCCCGTTTAGTCGACATATGGGCGTGCGGCATCGTATATTACTGCCTTCACTTCCAAGAGATGCCCTGGCGTGCTGCTCAAATGTCCGACACACTCTATGCGGCGTATGTTGCAGCCTGTGCAGTCCAGCACAAGGACAAGGAGAAAGAGAAGGAGAAAGAGAAGGATGCCATTTTCCCACCGACTATCAACAACCTGAGCCCACGGGCATGTCGTACTTTAATCAGGAAGATGCTTGAGCCCGACCCGAAGCTGCGCTCTCCGATCGAGGACATTGTGGCACATCCATGGGTGCAGGGCATAGAAGTTTGTCATGCTGTAGCAAAGCCCACTCACGTGCATGTGCATGCGATGCAGCAAGCACATGCACAGATGTCACCGTGAGGCGCGTTCTTGCGGGGGTACCGCGTGTGCCAACACCTCGTATGTTGTAACCCTAATATTAGCCCTCTTGGAACACAGCGCCGCCTGTATTCTTGAAGCATAATACACAGAGAACAGTACGCCTCCTGTCGTTGTATCAAATTTTCCTTTTGCTACTTTTACATCTGTTACCGTCTACACAACGCCTACCGTAGCTTCTTGTAGTACTTACTTGGCTATGAAATTGATGTCTTTATGCCACCTACTATTGTTGAACCGGCATATGGGCTCCTTTGCTACGTGGAATATGTCATAGAACAGTACGGTATCGTGGTATGCAGTAAAATGGGGTAGGGTAAGAACAAAATTATGCCCCGTCGTTGCCTGGAAAGTCAATGATCAATTGGGACTAGGTTGCGTCTAATGTATCAACAACATACCGCTCTCCTTCGTCCAATCATCATGTCGCTTGATGTCCACCTCAGTGACCGTTGGTCGCACATTGTCTAAGCTCTTAATGAAATCTGCCAGCCTCAGCGGTGGTTCTACAAGTTCATCAGAGTCAATATCCGACCAAGTCTTTTCAACGGCATCTGAATCGCCCGGCGAGCATGGTGTCCACTTAGCCTTTCCTGACGACGAAGAAGGTGGTATAGGTTTGAAGTGTGTTGCCGATATGACTTTGCGAACTGGTTGCATAAGAGCATCGCGAACTACGATGGAAATATCCGAGCCAGAATACCTAGGTAGTAATTGGGTGGATCACTTCGCTTTGATGGGGTGAAAAGATCATACCCTTCTGTTCGATTGGCCAGAAGACGATAGTCTTTCTGCTCTAGCTCGCATGGCGTGCTACCAACGTGGATTTCAAACATTCTTTTCCGTGCGTCCGGGCCAGGAAGTGGAATATATATTCGCTTCTCGAAACGACGCTTGATTGCAGGATCAAGTTGCCAAGGGATGTTAGTTGCCCCGAGAACGAGAACGCCAGTGTCATCGTGGCCAACACCATTCATTTGCACCAAGAACTCAGTCTTGATCCGCCGTGAGCCTTCCGATTCAGACTCATTTCGCGTTCCGGCTAGAGAGTCGACTTCATCGATAAAGATAATTGCAGGTTTTTGTTCGCGCGCCATTTCAAACAGATTCTTTACCAGCCTAAAAGGACATTGTGAGGTGAGCTGAACATAGCGAAGCGTCAAGCACCAACCGTTCTGAATCGCCCTGCCACTTGCTGACCAAGTCACTTGAACTGACGCTGAAGAATGTGCTTTTGGCTTCTGTAGCAACAGCTTTCGCAAGGTAAGATTTCCCCGTTCCAGGCGGGCCGTATAGTAAGATGCCTCGCCATGGTGTCCGTTTTCCAGTGAAGAGATGCGGAAACTTGATAGGAAGAATAACAGCCTCTTTGAGGGATGCCTTCGCTCCTTCTAAACCAGCAACATCATCCCACTTCACATTCGGTTTCTCAGCTAGAATGGCGCTTGAAAGACCCGCGCGTAGCTTCTTGAGCTCGGGATCTTTGTCATCATCAGGACCATCAGCGGAGCCCTTGCCCCCAGTACCGTTAGCAGAACCATCAACACTGACGGCCTTGCGTGACTTCTTCTCATCTTTCTGTAAATGTTTCTTCAAGGTCTCTGCTCGTGCGAGATATTCCTCGATTTTCGCCCTGACGAGTAGCTTGGCTTTCTCATTCTTCTCGTCTACATTGACATCTATACTGAGCGCAGACTGCGGATTTTGCGGAAGTGGACATACACTTCTGAGCCAGCATGAAATAGTCCAGTGAATTCATGTACTGCTTGTACGCTTCAAGGTAGTTCTGCTTTTCGTCATCCTCGATAGCACCTTTGACAAGTTCTATGGCTCTCTTCAGATCTGTTAGAAATACACACATCCAGGGAGTCTTGAGCGACACTCACATCTAGATTGCTTTGCGATGACATGAAGTGATGAAGTGACTGAAAGGCAAGCTTTGCCGCAGTGCCATTAATGGATGACATAAGCGATTTGGGTTCGTCGGACTCGGACCTGTACTCCGTCCTCGAATTGAATGTTGGAACATGGCCATGGCCAGTACACAGGAATGGACTCATTCGTTACCAACTGCACTCTTCGACGAATTGCTACCCAAGCTTGCTGTGGTGCTTGAGCTCACCCAAAAAGCAGAGGGCACAGCAACTCCTGTAGCCAAACAAGCACTGCTACATGCGGCATGTTCTTTCCTACGGCAAGATCATTGAGTATGTTGACCAGCGTTCTTGATAGACGAACGATTTCAAATATGCACTCGCTCAAGCGAAAGATTACGCAAGCACACTTGCGGGAGGTGACCTCTTAGTCGAGGAACAGGACAGTGTAGTTGCAATGCTCGAGGAACTCAAACAGCACAAGCAGTGAGTTCCAAATTCCATCTCGACTACTGAGAGCTAAATCACCATCAGGCAGCAATTAACACAATTTGCATTGGAAGTGGAATCTTTGCCCGCCATAGCAAACCCCAATATCAGTTCAAAGATGGAGATCGATTCTACCGCTTCGACTCCATTTGCTTCTGGTGGTCAGCTCTAATATAGTACTCAAGCAGCGCCGACAAAGTCGGCACAAAAATTGCTTGCCTTTGGCGGGCGCAATTTTATACACCTGAAGGTCTCCGATGCTGACGACATATTAGCGCAGCTTGCATGTACCGTGATGCACGAACGACGGACGTGGTGTTTTCTACAGTAGTGTGCAGTCTTTTCCCCCTTTTCGAAATTTGTACCGGTGACCATGGTACGAAGTGAATGGTAGGCATGTCAGTCAGTGAACCAAGGTCACGGTCATAGACCACCAGTTGCTTTTCCCGCTTGTGTTACCTTGATGTTTGGTGAAGGGAACTTAGCATACTGCTTTTCCAACTTAATGGACTTTTGAAAAAGTGAATTCAAGACATGCTCATCAGGAAAACCCTCCCCCAACAAATTTGACTAAAGATGTAACATTAGAACTAATCCTGCGTTATTATGTCTAAATTTTACAAATTCAAGTTTTAGCAAGCTTAGTTCGGTTCGGTTTTTTTACCCCCTAATAAAAACACAAGAATTAGCAATGATTTTCAGTAATTCAAACACATTATCATGACTTGTAGAATTGATTGTTTGATCTTAGATGAGGCTTCCAACCGAATCAGACAGAATAAGATAACAAGAACAAAATTAAATTTGATTAAAAATGGGTATATGGGCTAGTAGGTTAATTTAAATAACAGCATGCACTATGATCAACTGGGAGTAGTATTACCACGGCTCGGCTATGGTCAGCTCTGGTTCGGCATTTGCCGGTTTGCCAGAAGTTTGGCAATCATCATGAGCCAAGCCACTGATTAGTGACTCGGTTTGATTTGTAAGCCATGCAAACGAGGCCATAGTGTCATATTTATTAATACAAACCCAGGCATTGTAGAACACTATGTATTCATACTGGCATAGGACTCTCAGTGCCAGTAAAGTATGCATACAGGCTTCTGTGTATCAATACCAGGCTTCTTTGTATCAATACCAATCAATACCAGTATTTGGATGCCTTAATTTGGGTACTCCCACCTATTCTTGTTGGCTGTATTAATCCCTTGACTAAAAATAGGTTGTTGGCATCAGTGCCCCTTGATTTTTGCTGCTTCTTCACCCATGAATATCCCACCCCTCCATTCTTGCAGGCTATATTAATCCCTTGACTACAAATAGGTTTGGTTCTTGCTTCTCCACCCATAAATAATGCACCCGTCTGTTCTTGCAGGTTCTTGTGAGCTATATTAATACATCAACTAAAAATAGCATGTGGTTTTTTTCCCTCTTCCATTTTCACTGGTTCTCACTGTGTTCCTGGCCCAGCCTCACTTACCTTGATCCTGCTGAGGTAAAGTCATTTATTATTATTTCTTTGTTTTTGAGACTCAGAATGTGTAGGACTCGAAAGAATAAAGGAGCGTCGAGGGTCCCGTGCAGAATTTTTTTTAAACGAGTGTGAGTGATGGTCAAACAGAAGGGAATGAGACTGAAAATTTTACTAACGCAATGTAACAGGGCAATTATGTAGCAGCAGTGAAGGGTGCTAAACTGTATTTATGCCAGCACCATATCGGCGGCGCTGTAGGCTGTCCCTGACTTTCGGGACACTGCCCCACCAGCATCATCGTCCCCAGTCATCATCCCCAGGTATCCCATGACTTGGATTCCCATCGTCATCCCCAGGTATCCCAAAACACGAGCCAGTACCAGTACCACCACCATCAAAGCACAACTTAGTATGTTTTCCCTCACTTTGCTGGCTGCAGTGCTAATATTTGCTAGGTTGATCGGGCACTGACTACCCTGCAATGACAGCAAATTGGACCAGCTCTTCGCGACACCATCATCCAGCCCGTTCTGCTCACTATGGCTGCTGTACATGGTCCCATACTACCTGCCCATCCCTCTCCATTCCGCAATGCTCAGAGTGTGCCCCATCCCAGAATGGGCTATCATCCCGCACCCTTGGTCAGTCTTTAGTAGCCACTCGTCATATTTGCATATACCTGCAGTGCTGATATCTGCTAGGTTGATCGGGCAACCGATGACGGCAATTGCACCATACCACAACCGGCGCCTCCTCTGGCTGCCAAGAAAACATGATCCGTGCAATGGACGGGCACAGTTAACTCTACTAGGTGGGTTAGTGCTTGAACTTAGTATTTGTTCGGCCCATTACTTACCACAACCTCAGTTCACTCGTTACCACACCCTTGCCCTTTTTCATTTTGGGTGTTCAAGTTCAACCAGCCTAACCACTCATCCCTCACTCGCATCGTTTCAGCTTCATCTTCATCCCCCACTCACATCGTTTCAGCTTCATCTTCATCCCCCACTCGCATCATTACAACTATGGATGGTCACCGAACTTGTTCAGCTTGTGGCCGTGATGATCTCACTGTAACTGGACTCAGCCAGCATATTGCAAAGAGTCGCGACCCACGTTGTCATGCACTCTACAGCCAGTCGCGATCAAGAACAAACAATGAAGTCAATGAAGCCAAGCTTGCCTTCGATGACGCCGATTTCATTGAGGGAGACTACAATGGAAATGAGGACAAGTTAGGGAGGAGGCCTGCTGCAAGTGAGCACACAGCTGATAGTGATGAGGATGATTTCGATGACCATCTGCTTTTCGAACCTGAATGGGAGGCTGCACCATTGCAACCTCAGGCTGATGAAGACAGCGACTTGGACCTACTGGATGATGCCTTTGTGGATGACGAGTTGGAGGATCAACAGAACACTTGTCAAGACATCGAGACTCATGCACGAGGCCACTCTGGATTCGTTAGGGTGCCCTATCCTGATCCACGCGCTGGCCGAAGTATGTCGCATGGTTCAGTTGACCATGGTGCCAATGCGGCATATGGCGCACATCTCGCCAATGACGAGAATTCATACCATCCTTTCAATTCCCAGATCGAATGGGAGGTTGCGAGATGGGCGAAGCTTCGCGGAGCAACTTCTACAGCATTTTTGGACCTGCTCTCCATTGATGGAGTAAGTTCTTTCACCACTTCACAAGTTCCACTCATTTATAGCCAATACTACTAGGTTAGCGAATGTTTAGGGTTGTCATTCAAGAACACCAACAAACTTAACAAGCTTATCAACCACGAACCCAACTGGACGCCCCAAATTCAAATGGGAGCAGGTCTTCATTGCAGGAGAATCATTTGATGTGTATTACCGTGACATCATCGAATGCATGGAGTCACTGTATGGCGATCCCAACTTCGCAAGATACCTTATGTTCGCTCCGGAGCGCCATTACACTGACGAGGATCAGACTGTTCGTCTGTTTCATGATATGCATACTGGAAAGTGGTGGTGGAACACGCAGGTAAGTACTTTTATGTGACATCAATTGAACTTCATAACTTATAATGCCTGGCTAGAAAAAACTTGATCAGCATCGTGCGGGTGGGACCATCATTCCGATTATCATCTCGACAGACAAAACTCAAGTCACTATGTTTCGCAACAAGTCCGCATACCCAATGTATCTCATGATTGGTAACATCCCGAAGGAAATTCACCGTAAACCTTCGCAAGGTGGTCATATCCTTCTGGCCTATCTACCAACTACTCAACTCAAGCACATCACCAATAAGGCCTCACGCCGTTGGTCTATTGCAAACCTATATCACACTTGCATGAGTCGTGTCCTTGCTCCATTGCAACATGCTGGATTAGAGGGCATCAACATGCGCAGTGGAGATGGCGCTCTTCGCCACTGCCACCCTTTATTTGCGAGTTTTGTTGGTGATTATCCCAAGCAGCTTCTCGCAACGGGGATCAAGTTTGGTGACTGCCCGAAATGTGATGTTGAGAAGAACGACACAGAAAGCAATACGGTACCGCTCCACCTACGAAAAATAGGTGAGGTGCTGGATGCACTTACGGCACTCGATCAAGGAAATCTCGCCTTTGTTCGCGCATGTGCCGCAGTAGGAATCAAACCTTTGATACATCCATTTTGGGAGGGACTGCCGTTCACAAACATTTTTCAGGGTATCACGCCTGATGTGTTGCATCAGCTATACCAGGGCTTGGTGAAACACCTTTTGGCATGGTTAGAGGCCGCTTGTGGAGCCACGGAAATAGATGCTCGTTGTCGACGCCTTCCTCCCAACCATCACATTAGATTATTCGCCAAGGGTATCACCACCTTATCATGCATAAGCGGCACTGAACATGCACAGATATGCTGCTTCCTCCTCAGCATCATAATCGATATTCGTCTGCCCAACAATCTCAATGCAGGTCATCTTCTACGAGCTGTTAGAGGGCTACTTGATTTCCTGTACCTCGTGCAATACCCTTGCCATAGCACCGAGACCCTTCAGTTGCTGGATGAGGCACTGGACCTTTTTCATGAAAACAAGCTCATTTTCGTCGAGCTCGGCATTCAAAACAATTTTAATCTACCGAAGTTGCATGCTGCTCGTCACTATCATTTGATGATCATGCTGTTCTGCTCTACTGACAATTATAACACAGAGTACACAGAACGGCTCCATATTGACTTGGCGAAAGATGCCTACCGCGCTACGAATCACAAGGACAAGTTTGCCAGATGACCTGCTGGCTTGAACGAAAGGAGAAGATTTTACGACACCAAAAATATGTTAGTTGGCAACTCGCTGGTGGCCACCAGGCTGATCCTTATCATTCACGCCCACCGGATATGACATTTGGCCGTGAACAAGTCATGACAAAACACCCCAGCACGAAGTCCGTCAGCCTCGAAAAGCTGGCTATGGATTACAGCGCTACTCATTTTTGCGATGCCCTCGCACACTTTATTGCTCAGCAGAGTCGAGGTAATGATCCTGTGCCACTCAACGGTCATGCACTTGATGTGCTGGCGCACAACATTCATTTTCCGTTCCACCGACTGCCTGTCTTTCATAAGGTCAAGTGGTGCTCGGTCGATGCTTGTGGCCATGGTGACACGCATGTTACTTTGGACAGCGTCCATGCAAAACCACAATGCAATTTGGGTGCTTGCCTCGTTGCTCGCCAATCCGATACAGCTCTGGTGAGGGTGGGTATGAATTTGAAGGATCTTCGAGGTGCGTTATCTATCGGTCAGCGTTAGTATGTATTACTTACTTTGTATTGATGCTGGATTTCCGTGTCGGTCAAGTTCGAGTCATGTTCACCTTCGCCCCAAAATCCATCCCACTGCTCTTCCCACCAATGGTCCATCTTCCTACTCACCTTGCGTATGTCAAGTGGTTTACACCATTTCCACCAGCTCCAGACCGCAATAGCGGGCTATATAAGCTCTTGCGATCACTGCGTGGAGGTGATACTGTGGCTAGTATTGTGCCAGTAGCCGATATTGAGCGCAGTGTTCATCTTATTCCGAGGTTTTGTGTCATAGCCCCACAAGAGTGGACAAGTGATACAGTGCTTGAGGACTGTGACACCTTCTGGTTGAACTCGTATATAGATAGATATACTTTTTCAATGTTCAGATAATTCTCGATAATTCTTGCCATGTTCAAAAAAAACTCATCTGACATTATCATCTTTAGCGTTTTTGTAGATAAACAGCTGCAATTATGCTAATGTTACAATATTATATGAATTCTGCCTAATTTGCCTTGGGAGGGTTTTCCTGATGCTCAAGCCCACAAGTCCATGTTGTAATAGCAGCTACAACTGGACAATCAGTAAACATACCTGCAACTGATCTGTCCATTCACACTGGGGGCAATGGCCAATTTGCCCATGGATCAAAAGCTGAACATGAGGCACTTGAACTATACCACTACCATGGTGGTTTTTTCCCACACAACTTGTGGGCAAGCTTGAGTGACTCTTGCTCACAGTAACCCACTGGCCTCTTAAAATATATAAATCCCTCCCCACCAACCACCTTTTCACAATCAACCCTTGCAATGAAATTCTAGACCAGAAAACTACACACTAAAACACACATAAGTTATATATAAAAACAAAAACAGCCTGAGAACCCCCACCCCGACATAAGGACCAAGTAGAACTGACCTCACCCTGACATCCACAAACACCCCAAGACAAAACCAACCTATGATGACTCTGTCAAGCGACAAATGTACAAAACCTTGCCCCATGCAAGGATACCCACCGCACCACACAACTTGGCACTCTATTATGTAACAAGGTACGAGTGAAAAAATAGAGTAAGGTCTCTGAGCAAACAAAAGATGCAGCACTAAACTTCTTGCTTCTGTGCCACCATCAGTGTTCATTGCTGCACAGCTCACTATGCCCGCTTTCATTTCTTTCCACACTAGAAACCCCTTAAAAACTATACAACCTTATTATCTCTTATCACACCTAATTTAAAAACAAATGGCCTTAGGTGTCAACCCAAACCTCAAAATGGTACCAGATTTCGCCAGCAACCTATACGCAGGAATTCGTACAGACCTCGAAGCCACTACAAACCAAACCGGAGAACAAGTCATAGCCCATCTCATGGAAATGTGGAATGCAGATCACAATGCAAGAGTAGCTGAATGGAACCAAGAATGAGAAGAAGAAGCCAGAGTCTTAGCAGAAGTGGAAAGAGCACAAACTGTGCAAGAAAACGAGGAATGTACCCAATGGGAAGCCGAAGCAGAGAGAGAGTGGTTAGAAGCTGAGAGGAAGAAACTGAAGATGAATAGCTTTGAGCATGCATCATCTGTAGGAGATTACTTGACTCCTCTCCCCACTCAATATGCAATTCAGAAACTCACCAATTTTGAATTCGTAGAGTTGTGGTACTTCTCACCAGAAGGGTGCAAGGACGCACTCAAATCTTCACGCTCAGTTGCCAACAATGACCTGAGCATAACGAGGACAGATGACCAACTCACGTTGCGCCCCACCTCAGCATTCAAGGCATCGAAGCAGCCATGACGGACCATGAGTTATCATTCTCAATCTTCCTTCGAGCAAAGAACTTATTCCTCATCCAAATCAGCAAAGCCAAGTGGCCCCAACCAAACATTGATGCACTGTCCATGTTCTTTTGGCACCTCAAAAACCACTTGATACGGAACCACAGTGACATCAGAGACATGGTAATTTTGACATATGCCTCACGCATATGCCAAGACTGGCACAATCATCTCAAACGTGATGAAGGTTTCAACATTGGCAACATCAACGAGAACCTCATTTGAACGATCAATGAGGAGTTATGGGACAAAGTTTGTTCCTGCACATTGAACATCATACATACCCAATCACACAGTGACACTGAACAAACCAGCTAATCTATGAACCTTCTCTTCCCCTCATAAATTTACGTGCAATGAATAACATCCCCGTCTGACATGGATGCCCATGACAATGATCCCGCAGATGCCTGTAACCCTACTCACACGGATGCCCGCACACTTGACACAGATGCCCACAACCATACCACCATGCAGAACTCGAGCAGAGAGACACCCTCAAACCAATTTCGAAAATCTAGCTACCGAGACTTTTGTGGGGGCAGCAATGACCAACGAAACTGCAACTCACGGTCACGCTCTCCAGTATGGAGATCTGACAACCAGAGAACCAGACCAACCTCACCAGACAAGACCTGTGATTGTCAACAATGTCAAGGGGTTTTTTCTTGGGGCGCAGGCACTCATGGCTGATCAACCTGCGCCCAATGTCTCGGCTGCTTTGCTCATGACATCCAATGATGTGAGGCTTGAACTACATGGGACGGCACCAACACTCACTGCCATCGAGCAGACAATAGATATCTTATCAACCCCCAAGGCCTTCCTATATGCTACAAATGGCAATGCCCAGGGAGCTGCCAGATACCAAACCATGAGGCACCACATGAATGTTCAGGCTGTGGGAGCAAGGAGCATGGAGCTCAATCTTGCCCTCATGGCGAGAAAATATAAGGCACACACACCGTATAACCCACAGAGCTGGCATTGCCTATTGGCAGAATCAGATCTCCTCAGTAAATACCCGTCCATCACAGAGGGACTTGTCTGGTTTCTCTGGGGGCATACCCCCAATTACATGTACATACATGCCCCCTAATAGCACCTCTATCAACGAACACAGAGAAGTTTTTCAGAAGATCATTGAGTGTGAATTTTCAAAGGGCCACTTCATTGGCCCATTCATGGCTAAGGATCTCAAATCAGCCATTGGAGATTTCCAAATGGCCCCAATGTCACTCGTTCCGAAACCTGGCAAGCCAGGAAAATTTCACCTTGTACAAATCTATCTTATCCTATCAATCCTCTTCCCCCTCTTAGCTTTATTAATTCAAGGATCAACTCCAACCTCTTTCCCTGTATCTATGGAACCTTCTCGACCACCTGCCAAACAATATGGCACCTTCCCCCAGGTTCCCAGGGAGCCATTCGTGATGTTTCTGAAGCTTATAGGACAATTCTGCTCCACCACTCTCAGTAGCCAGGTCTCGCAATACGGTTGGATGAAGACACATTCGCTATCAACACCACGTTCTGTTTCGGATTTGGGCCATCAGCTGGTATATATGGCAATGTGGCTGATGCCGGCGCAGATATATTCCAATCTAAAGGCATCAGCCCCCTGTCAAAATGGGTCAATGGCCATCTTTTTTCCACATTAAAAAGAAGTACATGAAAGAGTACAATAGTAAACGGAAACTGTGGGCTGACAAGATCACGAAAAATGGAAGTACCATCACAAGTGGAGGTCGTAAATGGTAGAGGGGAAACCTTGCCAGATGGATCACAAGAAGAGTTTGATGAAGATGCTCATTTTCCCATCCAAGACCTCTCAGGCCAATCACTACATTCAACTGAAGAGGTAGAGTTTACACACTGCATGGAAGATATTGACTTCTTTTCCATCATTCTGGGGATCATTTGGGAGTTATCGAAAGATAAACTATTCAGCAACGAACCTCCATACATCAGACTGATATGGAACATTACCAAGCAAACGGTCGCATTATCAGATGAGAAATGCACCAAATACCTTGAAGCCATCAAATCATGGCAGTCCAAGAGGACCCATACACTACAAGAAGTCCAGAAACTTTATGGAAAACTCTTACATGCATCCCTTATCGCACCAGTCAGCCACGCGTACCTTACAAACCTGAAAAAATGCTGTGCATTTTCAAAAACCGCCTGCACATGGCCAGAACTCCCCCACGCAACACCCTAGACAACATTGAGTAGTGGAAGAACACCCTCAGTTCTGCCCATGTTGCTCAGCCAATCCCAGGACCATGCATCGTATATGACTTCAATGCCTATTTGGACACTAGCTCTGGCCATGGGATTAGCATCATCATCAATGGCAAGTGGCGCGCTTGGTGGCTCCTACCAGGATGGAAGAGAGACGGCCGTGATATTGGATGGGCAGAGTGTCAGATTCGAACTCCTGGTGCAAGCAGTCGCGAGGACTTGTCCCCCTGGGACTTATTTCAAAGTCTATGGTGACAACCGGGGAGTTGTGGAAGGTTGGTGGAAAGGATGTAGCAGAAGTCAGTCATGCAACAAAGTCTTCAAACGAATTCATTAGGTCGCTGCCGATACCAAATGCAGAATTCTTACACAGTATGTACCAAGCAAAGAGAACTCTGCAGATGACCCTTCATGCGGGATATATCCCCCCCACGTGACAGGCTCCCTCCCATTCCAATCCCACCAGAGCTACTCCCTTTCCTTGCAGAAGCCTTTGAATCCCCTTCTCCTCCTTCGGGCAAACCAGCCCAAAGCACTCATTTCACACAATGTGCAAGAAACATGGAGAAAGTGAATTCCAACACTGAACTCACACCAACCACGAGTTCGAATCTGAAGGAAACAGGCTCTTCAAAATGTCAGAAAGCTAGTAAGTAATGCTATGCAACTAAAAACTTAACTTTAATCAAGGAACATAGCCTATAATGCAAGTCTAACCCCCATCCCCTGCTACCTTTGTCTACAATGTCCCGCAAAAGACAGGCTCTACCTATGGCAGCCAATAATGGGATGTTCATCAAAGACACACAAGGCAAGCACCTCCCCTTAAGTGCTGCCAACATACATATGAGGGTGGTGAGGAAGTTTGCCCTGAGCTTGTAAAGTAGCGATAGTAACATGATTACGATGCAGGATCATTTCATCAAGAAAAGTTGTACTTGACAGCTGTCATTTCCTGGTAGATGTTGTGAAAGCTGCTGAACCACACATTGGTTTACTCTGCAATAGATGAGTTGAAGTAGAACTTTCCATCTGTGTCCAGTAACTCTGGATAGGCATGCATGTTGCACTGCTCACAGAAGAATTGTCACTGCCTTTGTGCTTCATTCTGTGATGAAAGGCATCTATACATATGCTCATCCCGTGAAAAACTTGATCTTCCTGCTCTCAACTTCATGAAGTGCATTACAGTTTGAGTCATAGATCATGTGCTGCGGCTTTTGAGCCCATGGCAAGGAAAAGATCTTTCCACCAAGATCTGTGAGTGGGAGTGAGTTATACTAATATCATAATCAAGCATGACACCGATTCTGACGCACCAGTACATTTGAGATAGCTTTATGGTTGTACATTGTCCCTTGTCCACTGATGATGCCATATGGCCATACAATGAGCTGCTCATTGTTTGTGTGTTGTCGGCGAAACACGGCCTTCAGCTTGACAGGAGCATCTTTGCTAGAGCATGCAGGTGGGCTGTTGATATGGTCAGAGGGCTCATTAGGTGTCAGATCAGAAACTCCTGTTGATGTGGTTACAGATGCCTGCACCAAACGTACAGCACCAGTAGCAAACTCATGCTTGTACCAATCATCACCATTCTGAAGAGGGATAGACTCAACCTCATTAGTGATATTGTGCACACTAGAATCCATAGCATCATTGAGCTTCGCAATTTTGTTGTGCTGAGTCTTGCTTTTCCCACTATAAGAGGATTTGGTATTTGCAGCTTCCATTTTCACATGAACAGGGCCATTGCAGGCCTTCTGAGGTTTCCTAGTCTTCTGATCACTGGTAATGGCCTGACTGCAGCCCTCCATGGCACAGAGACATTTGAGATTTTGGTGCTTGAGGCAGTACCTACAGTGGTTGGTGACCAGTGGGTTTTTGCACCATGGTATGGCACAACAGGGCCATCCAACAGTGATGCCATCAGTCACAATGACTTTGGTGGACTGCAGAGTGCCATCAGGTGAGGCAAACATGCGTATATACCCATAGCATGCATACAGGAGTTCTTCTTGACGATAGATCATGATCTGTTTGGTGCATCCACACATAGTGGCTGTATAACGATCCTTTTGGTCCCTATCATGGGGGACTCGGAGCTTTCTCCCTTGGGCCTGCTGATGATCAAGCAATGAAGCAATGACAAATGCATCCCAGACCTCTATTTATTGCGTCTCATGCTGCTACAGGCTTGAGCGATTTCATAAAGGCATGCACAGTTTGTTGCCGAGACACTGCAAGGCACAATGTTAAACACAGTCACAAAGTAGTCGAAGAATACTCATGCAATTTGCATAAGATCAGTCTATATATTTGAATAAACTCTATGCGCTGCACTACTTGGCGGTTTCAACGAGGATGATTTTGGTGAGGTTATTGACAAAAGAACAAGGTAGATTAAACCAGGACTTGAGCTACTACTTGTCTTGGGGGGAAGGTCTTTGGGTTACTGGGTGCCAATCTGAAGGGCTTTCCAGTCGAAGCAAGGATCTGGACCTGGGCATCAAAGGTGAGCTGTATTCCCATATAATAGGAGAGTAGCGATGCATACAGTGAAATTTAATTTCCAGAATTTAGGAGCTATGACTTACTTGACTTTCAGCACACCGGTGGCAGTGTGTAACAGGTGAAGGGTTTGAGAGCTGGTAAAGCTTGAATATAAGGTGCGAGGATTACTGTATGGTTTATGAGGTATATGATGAACGTGTCACTGAACCATCTGCCCATAGATTTGACAATGTCAAAAGGAACACCTTGTAGGAGGTATTCTAATGTTCCTCTGATGCGCAAACTGTGCCCTTTGAGATCTGGAAGGCTTGCAGCGATGACTATTGCAGATATTTATTTGGTTAGTTCTTTCTTCAAGAGGGGACACAATCTGTTGGGATGCTTCCAAGCAAATAAGTGTGCACTGCTATCTGCTGGGTTGACCCGAAGATGATTCATCAATGCTGCTTTCAGGTCCATAGGGCCATCCTGCACTGCCCAGAACATATCCTCTCCCTCCTTTGGGGCCATTTTCATGAGTGGTAAGTGGAACTTAGTGACAGTATTGCTGTGGTGGTTCATTGATTCTAATATGTCTTGTCTAGATACATGTTTTTGCAGGCTGAAACTTTTCACAGTTTTTACAGTGAATTCATCTAGTCTCGCTATACAATAGAAGGTGGTTGTGATGCATGCATATATGGCAGCGTCTAATGGGTCATTCAGGTTAAGATGCTCTCAGATGAAAGATATGATGTCTAGCGTGAAAGGTGTGCATTTTGGTAGTTTGGATGATTTTGGTGTGACTGATTTTGCTTCTTTGAGAATAGCTTTGAGCTTGTTGTGGGATATTAATCACATTCTCCTGTGCAGCAAGTGCCATACTCTGATGCCTGCTGCATAGTTGGCTAGTTGTCATATTCCAAATATTCACGCTTCTCATCCGGACTTCGGAACCCTAGATCCGGTCTGATCCGATGTACAGATCCGATATACGATAAGCTTCTTAATTCATTTCCTGTTCATATAACGTTATCACAGCCTTTTCCTTCATCCGGTATTCT
>KN835204.1:0-86574 GCA_000827255.1 Suillus luteus UH-Slu-Lm8-n1
CAGGCTGTTCACTCCCGTGCTAATTCTACTTCATCAGACACTTCCCACTCATCATACTGATACTATCCCCACACTCTCTTAATTCATATACTAATTAACTACTAGCACATTCTTTGCAGATTTCGTCTCGCTTGAGGGGTTGTGTTGGAAATCACGCTCGTCGAAACTTTACCGTAGATTATGTAATCACGCCTTCCGTAGTGCGCATGTCAGTAGCCATACGAATTTGCTTTTTCCCTCGTCGACGTCCATGCTGGTCAACTTATATTCCAATAGTACTATGTGGCAGATATAGTCCCACTTCAAATATGGGCGCAGGTGCGTCTCGTTTACTTGGCGAGTATAGTTATCCTTCTTGACAAATGTTGAGCATCCGGGCCAGGTGAACTTCATTTTGTTTTAACTGGCCTGTACAATGGCAAGAGGGAGTCGTTGGTAATGTCTCGATGAAGCTGTCAAGGTCTTCCCTTGACATCATGTGTCATGCTGAGGTGGGAATGATTGTGTACCGGGCTCAAAGCTAACGAAACCGGTAGTGTCACTGTCTTGCCTCGTGTGTTAAATGTTCAAAATATAAGTGCTGCGTGTACGGGAAACGTACCTTGGGAAATTGACCGAAGAGAGGATTTACATCTTCTGATAGTGATCCGAGAATACTGACAGCTTTTAAAGGATCATTATCTTGGTCTGGTAAGGGAAAGAGTTCGAGCGGAGTCAACCGCGGTGAAGTAATGCTTGGCCTGGTCTGAGATTCGTTTTCAACGATTGCTCGAAAGTAAGTGCCTCTACCCCCATCACAATGACTTCTGACTAGCAGCTGGCAATAATCTCTACAATGCGGATGCGGACTTGTAGAATTCCTTGTCAACCTGTCATTAATATTGTGTCGATTACTAGGATACTACATGATGGGTTGACGGACGAAGCATGGCCAGTGCCGCATCCATGACCATGGGTTTAAAGGAATTTTCCTGCTATCTACTCACCAGTATGTCACATACTATCTCTGCATGTCACCATTGGAGTTCTGGGAACACTACTGCCAATGTGGCTGCCCAGCGAAGGCTGATTTAAATTGGTCCAAGGTTCAAACTCACGTGGGGGTCATGATTTTCACATTACCCAAGGGGCCGATGAGGTGTCTAATGAATGGCGGCCGACATCAGATGCTATTTTCAAAGACTGCCTTCTCAGCGCAAGTTTCGATGTCGTATGTCATCTCGGTTATCATCCTTTCTACTGGGGGCACCGCGGGCTTGGAAGTGTTATTGCTTGTTTTTCTCCTTCGGCAGGTACGCGTTAATCCACAATATGATGTCCGTACTAGCGGGCCCCTTGCACCCCATTACCCGATCCCGGCCCCCCAAACGCTAAGCTATCGACTACGGCTGCCCTTATGATCTTTATGCATTCTGGCACTTAGATCTCATTCTCTGGTTTCTCAGCACCAGTTCCTTGGCATCGCGCACCCAACCCAGTCCGAACTAGCGGACCCTACATGATATTCTTAGGTATTTGGCTGTGGTTGGCTGTGGTCGCCACAATCATTCAGTGGAACCCTTTACTATCTGCCCCAGGTTCACGCAGTGATTCTGATGGCATAGATGCTGGCAGAGAAACCACGGTCAATCTATGGGCCACAGCCATGCGCCTCAAGCCTGCATATAAAGACAAGAACCTTGTGAAGGCTAATAAATTTCCGCATGTACCAGCAAAAGTAAGCATGCTCCAATACACTTCATAGACTTGTGGTAAACACACGACTTGTGCCAGGTACAGATCAGCGCCAGCAACCCTCCTGTCTGCTTCGTCTTCACGGCTAGGGTATATCACTGAGCAGGATTCAATGAGAGCAATCCTGCAGTCATGTCGCGAGTGCCTTGACCGGCTCGATGGCATGATAGATTGTGTTCACAAGGAAACACTCAGGATGGAAATTATTGAAGTCCGCGCTCGCTTTACAGAGCTTCTGGCTAGCTGCCAGTCATATGCACAGGTCACCATAGGTGATCCGGGCGGATTGGATAGTTCCGTTGACATCTTTCCAATCGGCAATGATGAACCTCAGACCATCATGCCAGTTGCGCTCGATAATCTCGATACTACACCGTTGTCGACTCCACTCGACCGCTCCCTCTTGCTACAGCCACTAGCACTTTGTGGCCAGTTCTCAGACAACGAATACGGTCCGTCTCTAGGACTTGTCGGGGTTGCGGGATCACTGCCAGAGCCTGGCGGTCAACTTTCTCAAGGTACGTTCGCCACACTCGCAGTTTTCAGTAAAACGCTTACTGTTCGCAACCAGGTCTATTGCTCTGCGACACCTCTGGTCTCGTCAGCCACGAGATCAGTGCACAACCCGTCATAACTCAGCACGACACGTACTCTGAGGGGCAGACATCGTCGGGACGTTCAGCCAGATGTGACCAACCCTTCCCTCTCCCAATTATGCAGAGCAATCAAGGAAAAGTAAAGTGCACTTGGCCTGGATGCACGAGATTCGTCAAGAGCGGTAGTCTCACTCGCCATTTGAACGAGACACATCGGCGAAAAATCAAGGCTGTCTGCGCCAGCTGTGGAAAGGGGTTCACACGCCTATATCTGAAGAAGAGCCATGTCTGCCCAGCTGACATGTAGAAGAGATTTAACTGCTTCTATTGCTTTAGTGTGTTCAAAGCTGTTCTTTGGGGGGAAGTGTTCTGTAGGATGCCAATGTTTCCTTGCGGAAAGCCCTAGAGTCAGATAAGGGGGCCATAGAATGGGATCAGCTCAAAGATGATGTAGTAAATGACGGGATAACGAAGAGTTATTTGTACAAGTCGCGAAAAATAGGTTGAGACTCACGACGGCAATAATAGTACTTGTTCCCGCCATTGTGGGACACATGAATCAACGCACCACACTGAAAAGCCAACCGGAAGGCAGATGTAACGTAAGTAGGTACGCTTCTGCCTACCAGCTTGGCGCGATCACTGATTTCTTGGGACGCATTTGACATGGATGGCAAACGCTCGTACAAACGTGCGCTTGATGTATTGCAAGTTGGAACGCTACGGAAGACATGATGCAAAAATACAGTATGCATAGTATGGATGTATTCTTACCAGGAAAGAAAGAGCTAGCTATCGAGGTGCGCTGTCCATCGAGCCCCATCAAAGCCAGCACTCAGACTTGGGTATCCTGTCGGTAGCTGAGTGCTGAGTGAGGAACGAGTACATTGTAAGCACCACCCTCACTCGGCAACCCCGTCTGCTCTAGCACCGAAGGGTTGACGGGAAGGGAGCGAAATCGGCAAGCCGAGAAGATAAGGTGTGATACAAATTTTGGAGAGGACAACTGCAGGTAGACCCGATGTGTGGGAAGCACTGAACGGCGCGTGGGGATCGGTGAGCAGGTAAGTGTAAAGATGTCTGATGGAGGAAGCTAGCTGTACTGAAAAGAAAAAGAAAATATAATGTGAATACTGAGTCAGCCACATACAGCTCATACAGGAATTCGATCGGGACCTTGGCAAAATCGCTGCTCAAATCAGGAGAGTTATCGAGACTCGCCGTCACTTCGGGCCATGGCTGTGATGGGCGAACCAGTGCACACCGTGACAAGGTTCAAAATTAAATCATAGAGTTTGATTTTCTTTACAACCTAAGATCGTGTTTTATTTCTAATTATAGATTGTGCCTACCGCCGGCATGTCCATTTTAGCGTGTTCTCGTGACCTGGTAGTGCCAACTCACTGAAGTCTGCTCTCTACGTCTACGTTGATTTCGTCGAAATGCTGTGTCCTTGGAGTGACTGTGCGACTGCAGTGATCGGTGTTTAGCGTTCAACAATCGAGAACAAGGTGATCAAGGCCACAATCCTAGCACTCAGAAATCACCGTGGAGTATTCGGGCATCGTCGACATCTAAACAATCGTGATGAGCCTCGTGCTACTGCATTGTCGTGGAATCTGCCTAACTTCTCCCATTTTGCGGGGCCATTAGCACCCTATAGCCAGTTTTCGGATGGTCATCCGTTGGGATCACGGGATTGCTGTGAGAGAATGTAAATCCGCCCCATGGTCAACTTTCCCAAGGCAAGTTCACCTACACTCTCAGTTTTTTATTTTTAAGCTCATCATGTATGATCAGACATGTTCTCTCCTGGTTCAGTCGGCTATGAACCTGGGGCACAAGACTTCTAGCCTTAGCATGGCACCTACTCTGAGGGGTAGACCCTGTCAAGCTTAGCCAGACGCGATAAAAAACCATTTCCCCACGATATGCAGGGCACTCATCTCAGGCGCAAGCGGAGACATCGGCCTTGAGACTGTTAAACTCTACTACGTAATTCCATCGCCTCCCCGCCTCCAAAGATATGACTGACGTCAAGCTTGTCTTTTCAGCCCTCGGCGCAAAAGTGAGTGCACATTACAACTCTACCTCCAAACCCATACAGACTCTCAAAGTCAGCTTCCCTGCACTCGAATGCGCACAAATGGGCCTCTTCTCTGAGTCTACCATGAAGAGCATGTACAATGCACTTTCGGGAACGTGGTTCGGCCCTGTGGCAGTAGTCGTGGTCAACCATGGCATATGGTCGCCCCGCGTGAATTGTATTGCATCTGGATGGGTTGCGACACCGATGATACAAGAGGCACTGGATGATCCTGCCGTCAGCGGACCTATACTGGCCGTGTGAGTCATTCTCTTCACCAGGGGACGCATCTACTTAGCATGGCTTATCTACTATAACAGCACTTCGTTGAAATTTAAATTTGCGACGCCTACTATATATATATTGTGTTACTGCGCAATGAGTGAGGTCAAGGCCCAAGTCGGTAGCTGCGCGTGATGGTTCAATTTCCTCTGCCTGAAAAGAAGTCAGCGACCAAAATCTGAAGCAATAACACATTGACGCACAGGCTTGCCCGCTGTCAACGGACCTCCACTAATAGTGGCGCTTAAGTTGTCTCGTCGAGAGAGTCTAAGGCATTCAAACTCACATGATCTAAGTGAAAGTCTTCCAGGCCATGCAGCAGACGCATCTCATGTCCCAACAAAAAGTCCTCCTTCAAGCCTTTCAGATAATCCCGTGCGCCGCTCTCCAAGTTTGAATGTCGAGGCGAGACATCTGCTGAACTTGTAATGTCTTGTTGTTTACTGCCTAGGTAGCAAGGCCTCACTTATGTTTATTTCTCGTTTCGCAACGGCGAGAAAATGCATAGTGTCTGCCTCAGAGAGGGACAAATTCAACTCCTCGCTTCGAAATTGTACAAATGGTATCAGCTACTCACAGGTACTTGATTTACATGGGCAAGGATTTGAAGGCTGCAACAAAGTGGACGTTTTGTTCAATACAAAGTCAAGCGAGAAGGGATGCAACTTCTATGTAAGTTCGAACTCGTTGCATCAATGTTTTATCCTCATGTTCGCCTCCAAACCGCAGATCGAGCGCCCACTGGCAAGCCACGTGCACCAACAATTGATCGATCTCGATCATATCTCAGCCGAGAAAATGATGATTGAATGAGCATCGGATTGTGCGTACTAATTTCATTCAGACGGATGATCTCGAGAATCGAGATTCAGTCTCGCCATTCGAGAATGCCGATGAGGCTGAACAGACACAAAATTTGCCTTGCGGCTAACACGTTAGTAACAGTTTGTGCGCCGCGCACGCAGACTTATACCGGAGCATATATATGTACGTAGCCACATGTTGAATAGTCCCAATTGGTAGCCTTAATGACCAAGGGTCATTGGATCTCGAGAACTGTGCCACGAACTTGAAGAGTATCTACATTCGTCACAGGTCATCTCTGAAATGGCCAGTTTGGGCCAAAAGTACGGGCCTCTAAGCGGGTTTCTGTATCTGTCACTGTTTCTCACGCTTGCTCATTGTCTGCAACAGCGCCAAGGACTTACTTCGACTTACTTCCATGGATGTTGGGAGCCTTTTTTCTGTCGTGCGGCAACACCATGAAATTCCTGCTATGTCATATATTGATCTCAGCCAGTTCTTGCGATACGCCAGCTTCCTCAAGGACAATATCATCCATTGACAGCCTCAGACACACTGTCAGCATCATGGCTGCCCCCAAGAGTCTGGCGTGAGCAACACGTTTTCTGTTTTAAGTTGTCACTGAAACTTATACAGGGATTAGCAAGTGAATCAATCATCTTGCCATCTCTCCCGAGTAATCGCAATGTCCTGTTTCTTCATGTATGAATTCACTGATGCACATTATTCCAGCAAACGCCTTCTAGCCGCGGCAATTCACAAAAAGGTCTACATTTACGAGATTACCAGCGCATCCTCGATATCAGTGCGCGTCCTCATATTTGCCACCATCTCCATTCATTTATCCCATTTGGCTGGCGGGCCTGGATGCACATACGAGTAATGTTACCTTCGTGTCCTTCCACAGCGAAGGCAAGTGATTGGTGATGAGTAGTGAAGATGGCACCATCGGAATATGGGATCTTCGGTGGGTGATCTTGCTATGACTCCTACTGAAGCCCTGAGCACATAATAATATCCACGCAGAAGTACACAAGTGCATAGAACGTATGATAATGGCGCCTTTGGCAAGTTTCATCCCTTCTTTCATGAAACACCCTCAAACTCTCAAAGTGAATGATGTCTGTGTCCATCCGAATCCGAGTCAAGGGGAGCTCATATCCTGCGATCGAGCGGGTTGCATCGAGCAATGGGATTTATTTGCTTGCACGAGCTGGAATGTCAAGAACAAGAACAAGGCCTTGTTGGAGACGCCTGCAGGCGATGTTCCTATTCGGTTCCGTCAGCTTGGCATCTGATGGCTCTTGCCTAGTTGCAGGATATAATCAGGTGTTGTCTACCTTTTGATGATTCATTGTTTACATTCTTGGCTTAGGGCAAATGCTACATGCGGAAAACTAACGAGGAGAAGTCAGATCTACCTCGTTACCAGGCGGTAACCAAAGTTCAGCGCCCATAAGAAGTTCTTACTAGGGTACTACTAAGTCCAATACCACCGTTAAGATATGGTCTATATCACAAAATTATGAATTCAACAAGAGAAGGTTCTTCAAGGCCACCAACGCTGGGTTTGGGATTGCGCATCCAGTGCTGATTCGGCTTATCTTGTTACAGGTGAGAAATTCACCTGTTGACTCTATAGCCTTATGTATCCCACTCAACTCTTACGTCCTCGGATCATACTGCCCGGCTTTGGGAGATGTTAGTCAAACTTTGGCGCAGAGTCTGCACAGACTTGACACAAACCGGCCGTTTCCTATACGTCCTCGTTTTTAGGTATGTCAGCTTCGGTCGGTGATGCGGAATCAGTACTTATTCTAAGAACTTGATGATGCCGTATCAATTTATTCCATTGAACGGTGGACGTCGGATTAGGGGAGCTTTACTTTGAGCTCCTCTATTGCGTGGAAATGAGCGCTTCGAGGCTGCCATCTAATTAACGTGTCTGTAGGTTTCCTTCACTGTAAGCGACCTAAGGAACAGTTCCCGAAGGCTGTACTAATTTCATTCAGATGGATATGATCTCGAGATTCGAGATTCGTCTCGCTGTTCGAGAAGGCTGAACTTAAATCAGATGCGATACCCGACAGCATGAGGACATCTCGTTTATCGGATTACCGGTGTTTGGGGACGTCCGATGGGGTTTGATACAGTGAACACGACCGAGGAAGATAAGATAATTGGAGCACATCAGCAAATTTTTAAGCCCTGCTCGATTGTGCCGAGCTGCCGCAGGTCGAAAAACCAGTTCAGCTCCAACTCGATGAAATGCGCGTCTAAAACGACCGGCACAAACGGCGGACATCAGGGCATTCGGGCATTCGCGATTCAACTGACGTTATTTAGTATGCATATGTACTTTGCAATCTGTGTTGAAGAAAGCCATGAAATTTTTTCAATTTTGTCGTCTTCGTGTCCTGATCAATAAGTACATGTCTTCGTCACTTGTCATGTTGAGCCCGCAGTCTTTTGCCCACGAACGCCACCATCTCTCTGCATCCTGCCTATGACTCAATCCTCATTCATTCACAATTTCATGGCCCTTTTGAACGAGGTCACCAGTCACACCGTATACTGCGATCTTTGCCGCGCTCTGCCCGGGATTTTGACAGTCTGAAACCCTGGAAACCCGGTGGCACGACCAGTTTACCGATACAGGGTTTAATTTGCAGCCAGGATATGACGGGAGCAAGCCCCATTTGTGCAAAATGGTCCACTGACAATGGCCTGTGCAGTTTAGAAGGACTCTATGGATCCGGTGCGCTTCTCAAACATGTACGGAAGTGAGGTGTTTGATCAGGCTCCTTCCCGTAAAAGGATGTTCACAAGGGTTGTGCTTCTCATTACACTGCTTTCCGCGCTAGCCCCCAGCAGCCAAGGGTCAAAAATTAATAAGAGTATGAGCATCTCAACCATCTCATTAACACAGATGACGCCTTTCCCTCACTCCGAGGTCCTATTAGAGACTA
The DNA here is from genome assembly GCA_000827255.1 of Suillus luteus UH-Slu-Lm8-n1. NCBI lineage: Eukaryota > Fungi > Basidiomycota > Agaricomycetes > Boletales > Suillaceae > Suillus > Suillus luteus. Next base: position 8,472 of record KN835204.1, read on the forward strand.
GTATTGCCGCCCCAAAATGCCGCCCATGGCAGTTTCGCAGGCCGTCAAATCTGGTGAGAATAAGGATGCGGTTAACACATTTTCGGACACTGGGCTTTTTGTATTACATAGATATTAGGGAGCGATAGACAGCCAGGGGATCTGTATTGTGGCACACGTACCCAATCGCCGCTCTCCGATCTTCTGTGCTCGGGTGAGTGGATACACAGAATGTGATTTGGGTGATTAGTGAACTGTGCTGGAGAATCTGAACGAATCCGTTCCAATAAGGGCGTGGGGTCGCGGGTGTCAGTATACATCTGATAGTTCCAGGTTACGTTAATAGTTCCAGGTGCATTGCAAGTTCCAGGTGACGGCGATACTAGACGCCTAAGAGTCAGTTGTGGATATAAACGCAGGAGTCTGATCCAGGTTTGCAACATCTGCACAATTCCTTCTAACATCCAGAGCCTGCAAAGCGACATTCGATATGAGCATCTATTTGCAAAAGTAAGGTCACTTTATGCGTCATAGACATAGATACACGAGCTCACTATAAATTTATATTGAAGGTCAAGCTCAACTGCGACGATCCCCCCGTCAATGCCCCCTTCACAATCAGGACATGTTCCTGATCGGACTTCAATGAAAATAACCCTGCAATCATGTCTCGAGTGCCTTGACCGACACAATGACAAGATGATCAGCGTTTACAGGGAAATGCTGGAGATACGCACTCGTATTACGGAACTTCTTGATAACGTCCAGTCAGAAGCTACTGCGGTGGAGTCGGGCACCAGAGAGAGCAGCGCTTACCTCCAAGCAATCTTCGATGATAAGCCTCAGAATATTGCGACAGTTGCACCCAACGATATACCCCCGCTGTTGCCTACGCTCGACCTCTTGGGCTCGCCACAGCCATTAGCGCTCCATGGCAGGCATTCGGACCAAAAGCGTGGTCTTTTAGAATTTGGGATTGCGGGATCGCTACCAGAGGATACCGATCCTATGATCCATCAGCGTTCCCCAGGTAAGTTTGCTACAATCTTCGGCCTTTCTTTGAAGAAAACGTTTACCATGAACGACAGACGTGTTGCTCTGTAACACCTCCAGCTATGTCAACTATGAGCTCGGTGCACAACCCTTCCTACCTCAGCATGGCGCATACTCTGAGGGAGAGACCGTGCCGGGTTCTTCGTCCAGACTTAGCCAGCCTCTTCCTATTGAAGAGCGCACTCGAGACAAAGTACAGTGCACCTGGCCTGGATGCTCGAAATTGGTCAAGAAGGAGAGCCGCACACGCCATGTGAATGAAACACATTTACGAAAGGTCAAGACTGTCTGCGCCGGCTGTGGAAAAGGGTTCACGCGTTCGTATATGAAGAAATACCATACATGCCTCACCGGAATGTAGACACGTTATGCACCTTTTTACCTAGTGCCACCCCATTCCCACTGATACCACCGCTTCCATTCCCTATTCAAAGCCGTGAATTAAAATACTCTCCGAGGGTGGTGTTGATGTTCTCTTGCTACAAAGCCGTCTGAACGCACCTTCTTGGGCTCATTAACGACACCATGCCACGAGAAACAAACGTACAGGATCGATCCGAATTATGCAGCGATGTGGTTGCAGTGTGAGTGACATCACACAGCCCATCTCACGTTACTCCTGATGTAAGAGGTCCCATTTAGGTGGGAACATGTAGTCAAGAGCTCATGGTCTGCTACAAGAGCTCTGCCGTCGCGGTTGATGATTCCACTGGTGAAAAACGTTCATCAGCCTCTGCAAATTTGTGTATCATGCTCTACAACATATCGGCTCACCTTGTAGACGATATCTTTGAAATCATCATCCAGAATTTCGATCCTTACACGTTTAACGGCCACCTGGAAACTTATCACTGGGATTAGTTATCACAATTTGATTCCAAAACTCATGCCAACCTCCACACTACGATCCTTTCCTGAGAATCTGCATTTCTATACGTCACCAAAGCTGCCCTGAGCAATAGTGTAAGTGAATTTTTTGACCACCTTTTGTCAAGCGGTGGCAGATGGCCGCAGCACCACATAAGCCATAATATTAATTTTGGAGACGCGTGCGGCGTCAGATCTCTGAACCTTCCGATTCAATTGCTGGGCAGCACAACGTCACCTTCAGCAAGTCGTCAACGCGCCATATCCGAGGACCAAGTGTGCCTGCCACCACTCCACGGGTTGTGACTTTCTCGCTTGATTTCAAGCCTGGCTGAACTGGGCAAGGAGGTTACGCTTGCCACTTGCCAAAACAAAACATGACGGGGACACAAAGAATGCAAGTCCGTATTCATATCTCACGCAGTCTTTACTGAATATCCGTAGATCATCAGTCTGATCAACCTCACTGAGCAAATAAGCGATAAACAAAACATGAGATTGATCCGAATTATAATACCAGCAATGTGGTTGCAGGTCTGTTGGAGTGACGTCGACTTGGTTCATCTGATGTCCACGTCACACAGTTCACCAGCTGGCGGTGAGATAAACGCGGAGTTAAAACCTTCCAGCGTTCTTGACACGAGTGACAGATGGGTTTGAGCCCAGGCGCCTAGATCATATACACCGTGCGGTGCATGGACTGTGTGCGGTCATGGCCATTGGATTTTCCTCACAAATTAGACCTGCGTAAACAAAAGTTTTACGCCTTCTCACATGAAAAATCTCTCAGGCTCATGCTATTCATTGCAAAGGGTCTAGAGGTTTGTTGTGATTGCAGAGATCTGCATAGCCTGTCGGAATATTCTGTGCCATTACGAAGTGGAGAATGCAAGTTATTCAAAGTTCAAATCACAGCACAATGAAATCTTAGTTAGCAATACATAACAATCATTGAAGAAAGTGATCACTTGCGACAAGAACGCGCGCTTGATCAATGCAAATTTGAAAGCGGTGGACAGCAAGAATCAAGAATCAGATTAATCAAGCACTGAGGGACTGACGGGAAGGGGGCGAAATTGGTAGGCCGAGAGAATAACGGTGATACAAATTTCGGAAAGGACAGGTACACCTACGAAAGAGCGTGGCGTCAGAGAGTTCATGGTGAGACATTGAAATACATACTTGAGTTGTGGCAGGAGCGAAATGTTCTGAGTTTGGCGTTTGAAAATGGAGATGCGAAAAGCTGGACGAAGAGAGTGAACTTGCTAAGGGAAAATCTGAGAGTGCGGGATGGGGCATACCGCGGAGGAACGAGACGAGACCAAAATATGCTGGCGAGATCGAGGGAGGCATGGGTGGACGAGTTGAAGTTTGGTTGAAGGAGATGTGTACAAGGGTCTACGGAAGAATGCTTGAGGATACGCATTTTTTCAAACATTCATGTTGCGCGTGCAAAAGAGATCTTCGCAGGTGTGGAGGTGCCAAGCTCGCTTTGGCTCAAAGCCCTGATCTTGACTCGCAAGCTCGTTGATAGTCAAGTTGATCGACCAATTACTGTGTGTGCTGGCCACAGAGATATTGGTATCAGCGATAATGCACTGTCAGAAATTTGAGGGACTTACTGAATATGTGTGGGGCGTTGTATATATTCCAGGCAGACAGTGGCTGATTGCCTGTGTAACAGTGTAAGCGAAGACTCTCGGTAAATGAAACGAAGAGAGTGGAGAACAGACAGGAGAGGACTGGCGGGATACAGAAGTGCAGTGTGCATTATTGCGTTACCCTCAAAACGAAAAAAAAAGTTAGGAAATAAAAGAGTACAAAGCACGACCATCTTCCTGACAACGACAGTCGCCCAATATCATGTAATAAGGCGAAATGCCGTCCATCTGCCGGACCTGGTGTCGAGATGGATAACGAAGGGTGATTGAATCGAACGATCTAAATGCCAGTGGACGCAAAGTGGAAATTGGGAAGATAATCTCGGACCATTCGAGACAGGATGCACCCACGTATGTAAAGCCATTGACTATAAACACGCAGACTGGTGAAAGAACGGCGATCCAGACAAATCCACCAAAAACCAGGTGGCAAGCTCTCACTCACCATTCACAAAAGACACTCGAATGAAGTGTCCTTAAGCCATGAGGCTTAGAACTTGGTAGCGTTCCTGCAATTTTGTGGGATCTTGTGTCAAGCTGGGCTGAGAGCATTCAGTGGTCACTAGCGTACCTTGGGCCTGCCATAAGTTATCTCTTTTGTAGGAGTACCTGCCAGACCTGTGGTCGACAGCGTGGAAGGTCGGTGTGTGAGAAGCCCTGAACGGCGCGTGGGGATCAGCGAGCAGGTAAGTACTTGTAAGGATATGGGAGGAAATGCTACAGCAAGCTAGCTGTACATAATGAGAAAAGAAAATATCATGTAAACGTATGAATGCTTGTTGCAATTGATATCAGAGTCATCAAGACTCGAGAGTCGCCGTCGGGCCTGTGATGCGAACCTGTGGAAGGTTCAAAATTACATAATTAAGTTTGACAACCGACACGATCGTGTTTCTATTGCTAATTATAGATTGTGCCTACCGCCGGCATCTCCATTTTGGTAACCGTTGCAGTGTTCTCAGGCGCGACCACGGTAATACCGCATCTACTCACTGAATTCTGCTCTCTACGTTGATTTCGTCGAGATGTCGTGTCCTTGGTGTGACTAGACGACCGCATTGATCGGTGTTCAATTATCGAGAAACAGGTGACCAGCCAATTACTTCTGTTCTGATTCAAGCTCGATGTCATGTTTTGCAGCATAATTGATAGTCCTTGGCGATGAGGATATTCCTCTCGAGGAAGAGAGACTATCATTATGAATTCATCTACTCGAGCCCAGTCTCATCTTTCTTGATACGTGCGAAGAAGGCTTGGCAGTAGACTATGGAAGCAATGATTGCTCTAGCTTTTTCGAGATCTTTCACGGTGCGTTTGAACTTTGTGCTGACCAGATGAATTACTTATGCATTTATAACGCACGGCAGTTTCGAAAGACATGCAAACTAGTACGAGTATGGCCTCGAGCATGAGTTGGAGCTCTCGTCACACCCATGTTGCACTTCATCGAGAACCTCTTTGGTTTCTTCACCCACGTCCGTCCAGCCATCACAAAAGCCTCTTTGGCATACTTTATCTCCGGTTCTCCTTACAGCCTTATATGCGCGAAGAGCGTATCGTTATACAAATCCGCATTCTCGATTTAAGCCTGCTACCCATCACTCTATCGACCCACCGTCAAATTCGACACCCAACACTATTCTGCTTGAACTCCAGAAGATCCGTATCAAGCTTCTAGATCTACTCCAAGAAAGTCCGCTCTTTAATTGCACCCATTTCATACAAGGTATACCGGCCACACATGTTGCGCAACCTATAAGGTATAAAGGCCTCAAATGAATCATCACACGGAATCCAATTCCGATGACGCGTCTCTTTCATGGAATTGACTATCTGGCTTCTTTGAACAGCCCTGAATCTCAAAGCCAATCTCGCTCGCCATGTGGTCAAAAGTCATTGGCTCTTAAATGAAGCTTGAACGCTTCACCTGCTCGGCCAATGCTTTAGTCGTCCCGTGAGGTACGCGTACTTGGCAAATTTTGTGCAATTGCTTACTCGCTAAGCGAATACTGATGCAATAGCAGAAGGCAATCCTGACCGCACGCAACTCCTTCAAGGCTCAAACGAGCCGTTTCAGCCAGCCAGTCATGCTTCAATGCGAAGCGCAGACCAAGATACTACTTAGCATTCTAAAGGCAGCGGTTGGCCATCTTCTTGCCTCTGGCAGACTGAAGCTAATGATACATGTTGCGGTCGCTAACAGATGGTTTCCACCCGAACCTTTGGTGTGCTGCTTGAGAAATGGGCATGGACACTCCAACTTGAAATAGAAGTGTCCGTGCGCTATTACTGTCTACCGAAGATGAAGCAGCGGCAACGCAGCGGCCATGACACTTGACTGCTCTAGCTCCATTCTCTCTACACCTCTGCATACAGGTCGGGTCGCTTGCAACCGAAGCCCCCTGATATCTTGAAGATACTGTTACTTTCTGGCCGAGATCGTGTTTAGAGAACCCCAAAGCGGAGAATGTTGCGTGGAGTATTGGTAGACCTATCCGGGAGTGGATCTACATCATTTTAGAAGATACCGTGGGGCAGGCTCCACGCACCTGCACACAGACGCTAGTGATACTGAGAAGGAACATTTTTGACTTGCAGAGCCTCAATGAAGCTGACTCATGTGAAATTTTTTCAACCAATCTAGACGCTTGGTTGCCCTAACTGCGAAGGTTGTCAGGGAATTGACTGATGCTGCCATTCGGGGTGACTTCGGTGACGGGCGGCCGGGCGTCAAGGTCATGGACTAGATTCGTGAGTCTATGAACCTCCTCTTCAACTGTCCAGCTGGTCATCAGGACACCATCACCCTGGCCACGCTATAGCGCTACAGCATTGGTCATTCCCTGGGTGTCAGTAATCCCCACAGTACCCGCCTCGAGCGTCGCGTAAGGGAACTCCAATCATGATGTATCTGCCGTCACAATGATAGAATCCGTCATAGTATAGAGGGCCCAGACTGACTGGACCGTGATAATTATGTTCATGCAGTGAGGCTTACGGAAGTAATCATCTTAATCGTTCTAGAATATGAGCTGCGACGCTAGGACGCGAATAAGCGGTGATTTAGGCTGGACTATACCAGACATCATCAGGGCATGAGCAAGCATAGGTTCGTGAGTATACTTACCAAGCAAAGGAAGATGCTGTAAGTGTGGTAGCGGGAGCACACAAAAACATGCTCAAATTCGAACTATATGATCCCAAGAGCTGCAGAAGACTAGATCCTAACGTGTGCATTAGGACGTTTCTCGAAGAAGAACCCACATGACTCGTGAACGATTGGCGAAGATTGGCGCCGCATGCAGTAGACGAGGGCAGACGGTCGTGCAGAGTTAATGGCTTGGAAATGGAGGCAAAGACTGGAAGTAAAGGCGAGGACTGGATATAAAGGCGAGGATTGAACCTGAAGGCGAGGGCGGGGAGTGAAAGTGAGGATTGAACCTGAAGGCGAAGGCGGGGAGTGAAAGCGAGGATCGGAAACGGGAACAGACAACGTTGTTTTCATTTCCTGTACCGAAGACCATTTTCCACTTTAGGCTCATCACATTGTGATTTAGACCATGAACATAACCTCTTTTTTCTGCCGCACAGGTCCCATGATGAAGACACCTGCTTGGCGGACAGCGGATCACCATATGTTCAATTTGAGCGATGGCTCGTTGTGAGCCTGAAACCTATGAAGGGTGGGAAACAGTGGAGTGTACGCCATGGCATCGGATTCCGACGGAAAAAAAACTCGGGTACATGAGGAGGGGTAGTTCGTTCCAGTGTGACTTTGGTGGTGGGCTAATTTGAGATCTTGAGACCAAATCTGGCTTCTTCTGTTCACTGGCAGTAGCATGAGGCTATGATAACTTGACATAATCTCTACAGCAGTGAAAACGGAGTTAAGATACAGAAAAAGCCTGTGATCATGGCGCGTATGACGAAGGAACTTTTGGAGAGGATGCCAACGTTTTTGCTCAGGCTTCATGCTACAGGGCGGATTTGGCCATCTGCCGCGAGGCGAGCGCCCAGCTAAATTAATTGAAGCGCCAAGGAGAATCAAATTCTATGGCGGGTGGCGCTGCGGTAAAGACGGTATGGTGAACCAACGAGTCTAGTGCCGGTGGAATTTAACATGATCGTGCCAACTGGATTCCATGCCAGTGAGCAAAGGGAGATGGTTCTGGGTTCTTTATCGCGGATTTGATGGAAGAGAACACAAGGACCATCATGGCTATGTTCGGAAGCCAGTCGCATCATAGACTCTCGATTTGGAATGGCGATACTACTTGATTGGAAAAAGGGATCTTTGTTTTGCCCCTGCCAGAACAGGGCTGCCCTGGTAGTGGTTAATACCACGAAGCATGAGTTTACCAACCTAAACGGTCATTTCTTGTCGTCATGTAGGTCTTGATTAAGAAATCGGGAGGAACTCACCGCGATGGAGACCAGTAGCTGGCCATATCACGACAACCAGTAAGTTCATAATAGTACATGTGGCAGTGCACTTCTGAGTCACGCTGAATTCTACTGCGGCCCACCTGAACTCACATTATCATCCAAGGAGTCGTCCAGCCCAGTGACATAACACACGATCGTTTCGGGGATGTGTGAAAATTGCGCTCGGCCGTCGCCTGCAAGCAAGCAAGCTGCGTATGGCTGTCAAGCAATCTGAATCTATGAAGAAGACTCGAAGCGGGAAGAGGTAAGCGGTGATTCCACTTTGGCATCTGAAACGCTTCATTTCTGAAAAAACCTGCCAACTAATTTCAAAACACGAGGTAGGCTGCACACGAATTATCCATTGATCCAGAGTAGTCCATTTTGAGCGTGTCAGACCCGCCATGGACACGGAACGTATGATATAAGGGCTCTGGTGAAGTTCCATTTTATATTCGATTTCCCAAGTATCACAGCATATTCTCTCGCATTTGCACCGCGCCTCCTGTCGCCTAGAGTTTTCAGATGGAAGCACATCGTAAACAAAGACATGAACCTACCATGAATTTATCTAGATTGATTCCACAAACTTCGTCGTCTTCACGGCTAGGCCAGGTCCTTGACCAACATTCAACAAGGTTGATCCTGCAGTATCTTGAGCGCCTCGACGTGTTAGACCGTCGCGTGCACGAGGAGATCCAGGAGATCCGCGGCTTCTTTATGGATCTTCTTGACAACTGCCAGTCAGATGTCACGATGGAAGATTCTTTGGGTGGATATGATAGCACCATCAACCCCCAAATAGGAATTGATGGGCCCCAGGGTAAGTTTGCTGTATGCGCAGCCCTTCCTTTAACACTTACCTGTACGAACAGGCATACTGCCCCGCAGTTCCGCCGACTATAGACCCGCCGTTCAACCTTCCCTAACTCAGCCTCAGCACAGCATGTATCCTGCTGAGGCTTTTTCGGCTTTCCGTTACAGTGGCCCGCGTGTTACGGAAACGTCATTAGAGGGTGCGGATCCTCCCCTCGGACAGCTTTTCCAAGGTCAATTTGCTATCATTCGCAGATTTACTTTAAGCACTTACAATGTATCACTAGAGTTATCGCTCGAGGGCACGTCCGATCCCATCTATGAGCCCGCCGCGCAACCCTTCCAGGGCATTTATCTTGAGGAGCATGTCCCATCAAGTTCTTCAGCCAGACCAGACAAGCAACGGTCTGCCCCCGTTGCGCAGGCTAGTCAAGTAAAGGACAAAGTAAAATGCACCTGGAACGGGTGCTCGGCACTCGTCAACAAGGATAACCTCACTCGTCACGTCAAAGAGGTACACGAGAGGAAGATCAAGGCTGTTTGTGTAGGCTGCGGAAGGGAATTCAAGCGTCCGTATCAGATGCATGAGCATGTCATTCAGTACAGATGTGGAAGATCCTAAATGTTTGTGTTGTACGACAGAGTCACTAGCTGGTCATGGTTGTGTTAATGGAATTTGGGTATATGTGCAGAAGTACTCACAGTACTATTTGTTGAAGTAGTTTCTTAGAAAAAAAAGATGCAATCAACCAGGGAGGCTAGTGTTCGCTTGCCACAAAGCCACCTGGCTGGCTCAGAGTTCGCGCTTGACTTCATTCACTACTTCGAGAACCTGAGCCGCATCAGTGGAGGGAAGCTTGAATCCAAGTCGAATCCTACTGGGATGAGTTGACGAGGAGCTGGTGGGATCGTTCTGTGCCTAGTAATGATACATGATGGGCGAGCTGACCAGGACAGGTATCACTGACGGTCTGACTTTGACTCAAGTCACTGGTACAACGATTGTTGATATCGAACCACAATCTCGTACTGACTTCGCTTCCCTGCAGGGAATGCGGGCATGCAGACAACCGGTGCCGGTGATGTCGACCGCAAGCTTATGTAAAGAAAATGCCTTCAATGACAGTCTAGACTCTACCAGTTATTGGGTTTGAAGCTTGAAGTTCCAGCCTCGAGTCTTACGATTGCATTCAAGTAGCGCTCAGCACTCAACCATTCAGTGAGTCAATCCAAAACTAAATACTTGAGTCCACACACTATCAAGTATCGTTGTCTTCAGAATCTCCTGGCCTGACTAGGTTCACAACTATAAACTTCGAACTGTACATCATTAATGAATTAATCACCGCCTGCGTGCAAAATAGCTGATTGACGATGATTGGCCAAACAATCAAGAGAAGTCACGAAGTTTGGGCCTGGCTTAGTGGGTAGTTCAACGACTCGTGTGGAAGAGGCATCCTCATTCAAGCTGCTCGACAACTTGATTTTACGAGCCTTCTGGGGCAATTTATCACTGACGCCGTGGATAACCTGGTGGTGCGTCTTATGCACTTACATCATGATGGTATTGACTCATCTTACTATCCTCTTACAATGGCTTCATCAGCACTAGCATGCAAACGTCGAATTTCACAATATCGAGTTAACTCTTCAACACTTGTTATTCTTCGCCTTGCGCCAGCTCTAGCATCGATCCACGATCCTGTGAAGTGCGAATTCACCTTTCTGTTATCGTACCTTACAAAGTGCTCGTGCTGTCAATTCGGATAATCTCTCTCTTTTAGGTATGTCTGGTTCCAGCAGCAAGCACCATCAATAATCGATCGATCATTCCTCAGCTGGAAGACTGCTCGATCGAAAGAACATTTGGAGTTCCCATCAAAGAAGCTGTATGCACGAAGCCACCTGATACCACCGGACCAGCAGATCGGCACTGATAAGTATGGCTGCGCTGACAATCAAACTACCACATGGCCTGCAGGACCACAGGTGTGCACATTGGTAGGTGCTTCATCTACATAGTTGAAGCTTTACTAAGTCTTCTTGTGGGGTACACAAACTTTGCATGGTCGTATACTTCCTTGTTGCAGAATAATGGATGTGCGCAACTGACTCTGGGGCTCGAACTAGCCGTTTCAGTCAGCGAGTCGGTCATGCTTCCAGCCTTCAATGTGACATGCAATACGACACGACTAGGGCGCTTCTTGGTATCATTTAGCAACTTGGTGGTGAGTCGAGCGTTTGGGTGAAAATTCGAGTGTTTCTTGATATGCAGCGCTCAAAGTTTTCGTCAGCTGATTCTGTGCAAGCACCGTCTTGAGTAGCTGCCAGCGCCACACGGTTTGGAGAATCCGCGTTGACCAGAACGACAACGGCCGCTCCAGGCTCAAATCTCGCAGGATGTGAGTATTCACATCTTTTGTGTGATTTAAGTGCTTTACCATCCACGAAGGCAGAACCCATACTTATTCTGCATTGGGACTTCAAGACGAGTTGTGCTGCTGAATGACATGCGGTACTTGACCAATTTTGGACCCTGCGTCGTCCCGAACATGCTCTTCCCCTACTGAGTTCCACCTTGCTATCGTCCTCAGTGAGTAACAATTCAAGCCGGCCTTCCAGACGGAAGACCTGAGGGATGTATTCGTATTTCTAGTGCGTCCATCCTTTCGTCACATTCAATGCAAGATTTGACCATTTTACTCGGTCTCAGCCGTCATGGTGCATTGCTCTGCGGCGTGCGCTGTCCCATATTCAAATTACAGTTCGTCCTGGCGACCTCGCAGCAAGATGCTATCAGTCCCACGCGATGCTGTTTCACTAACCAGGTGGGTCAAGTAATATCTTGGACATTCAGGCGATTACACCGGAGTTGGGGAGCGAGTAAGTCGCACAAAAATATCTAGGAACATCTACATCTACTAAACGTCAGACACGACAGATATGGTATTTCTTCATATGCGAATGCGTGAACCCATTTCCTCAGCCGGCACACACAGCTCCAACCTCCCGCAAACGTATCCCGTTCATATGACAACGGGTTCGTCGAAATGCAACTCACGCAATGGGTTGAGTCTGACGATTTTTGGATTACGGTCCATACTATGCCCGAACCTCCTCAATCGCTTTTCTTGGTGGTTGACAAGAAGCTCCGTAATGTGAGTGCGGATCTCTAAATTCCGTGTAAATGTTTTTGCACACTACATGGCCTGCATTGATCTTCCATACGTCCGCGCCTCATTTTCGCCCTGGGCGCTCGATGAGCACGCCTTGGTTGTGCCTTGGCGAGAGGGAAATACGCGCGGTGATTTGGGTGCTGAAAAGGGCAACTTGAACAAGAACCAAGGAACAAAACTACCATATTTTTAGTGTGCTAATTTCAAAGATTTAATCGATGTAAGCCTCTAGGAAATGTTAATGTCCTCATTTCTGGGTGGTTGAAACCATCAAGAGTCTAAGATTAATGCCTGCCCTCGCAAACATTGATCTCACACGCGCCTCAGTTTCGCCTCAGTGGAGAGGTCCTGAGGGGAGAAAGTTTTACCGTCCCCAACCGGCTGCAAAATCTTGAAGCGCCAATACCGGTGTTCCATCAATTTTGCGCGTCAATTGCTCGTATCATTCATCTCCAATCGTGAGGTCCATGATCTGGATAACGGCTGGGAGGGCACGACGTCCTCGAGTATGCCGCAGAAATGACCGTTGGTAGGCGTAGCCTAGTTCAAGTTGGCAGTTTGTTCGGAATGCATGCAGTTACTGGAGTGGAACAGCATGCATGGCGTATCTGCGCGATTATGACTCGGAGATCACCGTGGTTCTAGACACTGCTGCAGAAACGGCCCATGCATTGGTCACCAAATGTGCTTCGAAATGCTGCCAAGATTCATTAATTGGCCATTGGCAAGGTTCCACGATAATACTTACTCAGAAAATGTCGTCATATTGATGACTGCTCCAAGGAACAACTTGCCAAGTGAGCCTGCCGCAGGATGTTACATACACTGCCTTCAACATCCAGTATTCTCAGGCTCTTCCGGCGAGTCTTTAGCGGTCTGCAAATAAGCATCAATACAAGGCCTGTCGTTCAGGACTGCAGCACGCTAGTGCACCCTTGGTTGGAGGCGAAACGTTATGGTTGCCTAGGAGGCTGAGGCTGAGGACTTAAATTTTTGTATCCCATTTCTGGTAGCACGGTCACCCGGTGGCACCCCACACTGGCACAGCATCAAAATTTGAGGGACGCAGACAAGGAGAATATAGCTAGAAAATAAAGGGCATTGGCCGCGAGAACAGGGGGACCCTGAGTCATGGATTTGGGAGACGACTTTTTCCTGCCTGTAACGTGTAGTGACGCCCTGACTGTACATAGAATCCGAGACGCCTGGACTCCTCCCTGAGAAAGTAGCCGTCTTACACATCAAGTCTGTAAATCTGACTTACCGCTTTCAACCTCTTCCCTCGTGTCTCGTTCGCGCAATCTACCTTTGTGGCGTTTGTGCGCCCCCGAGTTTTTCTTCCTCGAGTGTGGGAAGTTGGTCTTGGTAACTTCCCTTCCTCTCATCAGATTGGAGTCACTGTTCGAGAGGTGCACTGACTTTATCGTGGAGTTCCAGAAAGTGATCAAATCCAGCCCGGAACTGAGCCTGGTTAAGTGATGGAATGGTTGAAACTGATTCCTAGAGAAACCTTTGAAAATCGAGCACGGCGTCTCCCCTTCAATATCGGACCGTTTAAATCACTCAATAATGTCGAGACATCCTTTTGTCGGCTTGATGGTCGAAATAGATTCCTCTAACGGATGGTTAGCTAGAGGTTGAGAAAGAGGAGGATTGCATATTGAATAACCGGTATGTTCGGACATGAGAGGTCGTGGATATCGATGATTTACACTTGTGCAAATTTCTACTATGCTAGCGAGTCGAGAAATCTGAGTGAGACAACATGATGATAAGGTGGACAACAACAACCTAGCGAGATGAGAACCTTGAGTGAGAAATGGTAGAGAGCCAATTCTTTCGCTGGACACCGTGATTCGGACTGGCATAGACCACCATCTCCAGATTCTCCACTACGTAGACGTTGCGGCATGTTCGTCACGCTGAATTATTTGCACAAGTACTGGCAGTACAAAAGATGCAGGGGCAAATTTGAAGCTCGAAGGGCAAAAAAACAAATATTCGCCACAAATCATGAAGACACCTGCCGGCGCTGCTGCCAGGTGGATAGCAAATAATGACCTGTTCAACATGAGCGATAGGTTGCTGTGTGTACACCGTGATGTCAAGATGGTGGGGATTTCCTTCTGATGGAAATAAACTTGGTAGCCGATGGTTCTAACTTGTGCACATCGCCTTGCTGACTCCGAAGTCGGATTCCAGTGGTGTAGCTTCTCTGATGACCCGACTAAGATTACATCTTACTTCATTTCATTCAGTGTGTGGCCTTAGAGAGGACTCGGGTGGTCAACCCACGATTGAATCTGATTTGTCAGGCTGTAATGGAATCATCGCATGTACAGTGAACGAAACGCTCCAACTACATGCAGTACCAAATCCGCACTTTTACCTTATGGAACTGAATAAGTGCCTTGTAATCCCTGCGGTCCGGGAACCCAGCAAATTCCTGTGCGGTTCCAACGGGAATGAACGTATGTTTTATTCAATACGTGTTATGAGCCAGATGCATCGACTCATTACATGTGCACGACGGTGGGATGCCAAGGGGGGATGGTTTGAGTGGCGAGGGGGTGTTCACAGGTGGTAATGCATAATGAGCCAGACGCTGTAAATGACAATTTGCAGAGGTATCACTGGAATTCATAAATCCTTAAAAAATGGAATTCACCCATGCGAACTCGGGCGGTAATTGAATCACGAAGTAGAAGAGAACACAGACTAGCACGGCCAAGTGACGTGTGATTTTGATCCGACAGCCAACCACGCATACAGGGTCGATAACCGTCCGCAAGGGCTGCTGCATGTGAATCACTAGAGTAGTCCTCTGAGACAGCCATGGACATGAGTTATGAATCAGGCGCCAGCCATAAGCTTGGGCGTAGGTAAAGTGCAACTCCGCAAGCGATAGCAAGTTTTACTCCAAACGAGGAGTACCCTATATTAAAGAATAGTGAGTCTTCGTTTGCATTCATACCAAAAGTACTCACTACCCATGAGTAACCTAATTGCGCATCATCGACGAAGACATGAGGCTTCCATGAATTTACACAGACAGCTTATAGAAGCCTACCCGTTGATGTCGAATACGCCTTTGGGCGTGCCCCAGCCGGCACCTCATGGTCAATTTTTGGACCAAGGGTCTCCACCGTATATCCGAACCACGGGATCAATGGCAGAGGGTACGGATCATCACCTAGGTCAACTCCCTCAAGGTAAGTGCGCTATATATCAGCCGTTCCTTGAAATGCTCACCGTGTACGACCAGAGTTACCCTACTACGGCATTTATGGGTCCGCCACCTATAAGCCCCGAACACAAAACTTTTTACCTCAGTATGCCGCAAACTCCAGGAATCAGAGCTGGACGGCACCTCAGGATCCGCAGGTTAAGAGCTCGCCGCCCGAGGTTGCAGATCCTCGCCTAGGCCTAAACCCCCGAGGTAAGTGCTCTGGAAGCACAGCCTTTTCTTAAAACACCCACCACACATGACAGCGCTGCTGCCCTACAACACCTTCGGGTCCGGTATTACTGAGCTCGGGGCACAAGAGTCTTTATCTCAGCATAGTACATACTCTGAGGAGCAGAACTTGTCAACGCCCTACGAACTGTGGGGATCACAGTCGGAGGTTGCAGATCCTCGCCTAGGTCAAAGCGCCCAAGGTAAGTTTGTTGTAAATGCAGTTTGTTGTTTAGTGCTTACCATGTGCGATCAGAGCTATTGCCCAACGGAAACTTCGGGTTCACTAGCTATGAGCCCGAAGTGCAAGTCGAGTTGTCTAAGTCTGTCACACACCTCGAGGGACAGACCTGGCCTGCACTTTTTGATCCACGGGTTACAGAAACGTTGCCAGAGGAAGCAGATCCACATCTGGGCCAACAACCTCAAGGTAAGTTCGCTATACGCACAGCCTTTTATGTAAATACTTACCACGTATGGCCAGAGCTGTTTCCCTATGATAACGAGTCCGCCAGCTATGTGCCCGGAGCACATGGCATCTTACCTCAGCACAGTTCATCCTCTGAGGAGCAGACCTTGTTGGGACAGAGACATCACCTATCACTGCCTCCCCCCATGGTACAGGGCCACCAAAACAGAGTGATGTGCACACAACCCGGGTGCGGTGTAATCCTTAACAAGGAAAACCTCACTCGACACAACAATGAGGTACACGAACGGAAGATCAGGGCCCGTTGTGACCGTTGTGGAAGAGAGTTTACTCGCCCGTATTTGAAGAGAGAGCATGTTCGTCAGGCTAGATGTAGAAAGCGTTGATTTCAATTATTGATTATATATACATGTGCAGAGGTACTCACAATCGTGTCGAATGAGAAAATGGGTGGGGTAAATCCAGATCTTGCTGAGTCCCACCCTCGACTTCATTCACTGGCAGAGAAAGCCCTAGAAATCGATCGGAAATATTGAAAGGAATAAGAAAGGCGATACACACCGATGCGAATAGATATTCAACACGACTGTTTGTCGTCCAGTGATGTCAGCACTGGTGGGAGAGCAGGAGCATGCAGCTGAACCGCTGGTGACGATCATCATGACCTACTCAACTGCTTGATCCTGTATGGAAATAAGCTGCGCTATTAAATATGATGTAAAGAAAATAGAAAACGTACTCGAACATAGACAGCCTTTCCCTTCTAACCGGGATGCACTGGCGTGGAGCTAGTGCGAGCGCTCTAATGCCATTGGCAGGCTACTGTCATGGAGCCGAACGGTACTATGTTGGAGAGAACGCTCCGAACATGCACTCTACGGTAGAAGCCTCGGGGGACCTGATCGCAGGGAAGTTGGCCTGGAGAGTCTGGATATTTTTGTTAGACGTGTCACGGTAATGAGCGATGAAATTTGCGCCGACTCAAGGATTTGGCTGTTTGAAAAAATTGAACATACACAGGAAGAGTTTGAGCTTCAAGCTTCGACTTTGACGGTTTCACGCCTGAGATCGGGACGAGCCAACCAGCAAGTTTTTTAGTCCTAGATCTAAATCATGTCTGGCTCCAATGACTTGCTGGCTTTTTTTTTTGGGGGGAGAAAGAAGGTGGAGGGAAACGAAACGCTTCTGCGTTCCAGAAGTTCATATTTCCCATGCATGCGTTAAAATAGCTTGTCAGGACTGAGGCAACGACAGCGACGATATTTTCGTTCTCTTACAGTTCTGTTGAGGATGTCCTGACTGACATCGGTGTGAGATTGACAACGTGATGGTCACTAGCTGTAGCAGACAGTGTATGACATCGATATCTATATGCTGCTGCCCAAGTTGCAGTCGGAGCCTATGACTCGGAGTGGGTCTAAAACTTCATCTCGGCTTCGATGAATTAATGCTTAACTTTTACATAATCGACATCCAGCCAATGAAAATCATTAATCAACTCACAGCTGTGTCCCGCATTCGCCAGGAGCAACGCTTCTGACCACAACCATACATGACGAATCACGGATACTACTACTTCCCATTCCATTTCAACTCCACAGTCATCTCCTTGCCCATCAACCTGTTTGCTTTGCCAGGCTAAGAATGATACTCACGCTCCTGCTACGTGATCCAACCACCACATCCCAGCCTTGCGTACCATGGCGGACTCGTCACCTTGGTTAACTGGATGCACTGTTCTCACCATTATCGTTACCCTTTGAACAGGCCTCCCTGCGCAGCCTGGCCTCGCACAGTACTCTGTCATCAAATTGTTGAAGTACTTCAAAATGCAGTAAACTTGCTAATCAGTTATTCCTTCTTGGTGATGTCGTTCTACAGCATTTATCGCGTGCGTGCACATCCTCTTGCTTTTTCCTCTCCCCCATATTTCATTTCGGTCCTTAAGACTGGGGGCTGTTTGCGCCGCTGGGACCTTTTGGTCGCTCAGCCTGCGGGCCTTCCTCGCCCTGGCCTTCAACAATAATTAAGTTGGACTCCTAAAATGATCAGACAGTGACCATGAACGCAATCAAATCTCTTCTTCCAAAATATCACACAGGCCTATGAAGACACCTGCCACGCGGACAGTGGATCATTATCTGTCAATTTGAGCGATGGAGTTGTTGTGACCATAAAACCTGTGAAGAGCGGGAGACTGTGCAGTGTACGCCATGGCATCATGTTCTGACAGGAAACAACCTTGGTACATAACGGGGGGAGAATGGTGGCACATTTTCCAGTATACGACTTCGGTGATGGCCTAATTTGAGATCAGATCTTACTTCTTTTCATCCACGAGGATCGACTAACTGTTGGTGAGTGATGGTTGCTGCTGCGGCCCCCTCCTGTATACTGATCTACGATTTCCTCCCTTCAATAGAATACCCACTAAATTGACACACACATCTACAGATGTGGACACTTTGACGGATGAGCGGAAATCACTGTAAACTGATGACATTCCTCTTCTGTGCGGTATTGCTTATGCGATAAGTCCAGTACCAGCTATTTTTGTTCTGTAGTTGTATAACGGATCATCCTGGCATTAAACCCAGCCCAATACGACTGCACCTTATAACCACCGTCACACCGGTTTAAACTCCAAATTACTGCTGGACTCCAATCTCGTAATCGCGTCGTTTTCGCATTGCACCAAAGTAAGTGCCAATGAAATGGCGGGATCTCCCAGGCGTAGGCAAACGGCATGCCTCGTGAACCTTCTCACGTCTACAATATAATGGCCGACAGTGGCGGAGGATGTCATCAGCGGATGGCTTGGCTATTGAATACATATATTTACACCTGGTTCACCAAAACGTGAGCACTCTTTTAGATGGATCGCCCACCTGGCAGGTCTGTCAACTGCAAATATTTGGAGCATTCTTGTCTATGTTCATGCTTGGTTTTATCGTGTCGGCAGTCATACCACGATATTATCCGTTTATCGTCATCATACTCAACCCTCAGTGTCCAAAGATGCTCAACCCTCAGTGTCCAAACATGACTCGATGTAATCCCTGCTGCAGTAAAAGATGCAGAAAAAACCGCGATCGTGGCGGTGGCGCGCATGAGGAGGGAAGTATTGGCCAGGATACCAATGTATTTTTTCAAGGTACGTGATACAAAGTCTTGTACAGTGTGGAGCGAGGCGCCTGGCTAATCTAATTGAAGCTTTAATGTAAAGTATTTACGGTGGGTGGCGTTGCGGTGAAGACGGTGTTGTGACTGTTTGGTGCTTCGTTTCAAGGAAGGTAACTAGTTTGGCGCTGGTATGATCTGACTTGGGATTGTGCCGATGGGAATTCATCTGAATGAGGAAAGAGACTGAGATATCGATAGTGATTGCCTCTTCAAGTTGATTGTGAATTTGAGGGAAGACAACACAGACCAGCATCACGGATTATCTTTGGAAGCCGCGGCCGGTCACTAGATTTGGCGGACTCTCATTAATCTAGAAGATGAATAGCGATGCAATCATTTGGAAAGAGGCGGGACCTTGGTCGTGTCCCTGCTGTATCTGCTGGATCAGGGCTTCGCTGGTTAACATGAGTTTACCAACTTAAATGATCCTTTCTTATTGCAATGCAGGTCTTGATTAAGAAGGTCCGGAGGACGTCAGCACGATGAAGACCGTTTGAATAGAACTGCCACCAGTGGGGCATAACCCGACAACCAGCAAGTTCATAATAGTATCTGTGAGTCGGTGGCGGTGCGCTTCTGGGTTTTGGTGCGGCTTTCCTGAACTCATAGTATTTCTATTCAAGGAGTAGCGACACCATTGTTCCGGGGAAGTGTGAAAATTGCACTCGGCCAATGAAAACAAGCCCGCGTATGTGCTGATTACACTTTGTATTTGAAATGCGTCATTGAAACGAGAAGACACGAGGCGGCTGCACACAAGCTACCCGTTGATTTGAAGTAGTCCATTTCGCCCGCCAGACGCGCCATTGGCATGGCGCATACGGTATAAAAGCTTCCAGGTGACGCTCCATTTTATTTCGATTCCCCAACTCCCGCAACGCATTCGCACCGTTTCACCTGTCGCCTAGCATCTACAAATTGATAGCTTACACGCGCATCGTGAACAAATACGCGAGCTCACCATGAACTCATCCAAATCGACGCTACAAAACTCGTCGTCTTCGCGGCTAGAGCAGAAACCCGACCAAGATTCAATGAGATTAGTCCTGCAGTTATGTCTCGAGCACCTCGACAAATTTGACCGTTACGTGCACGAGGAAATCCAGGAGATGCGCGGCCGCTTTATAGACCTTCTTGACAGCTGCCAACCAGATGTCACTATGGCGAATTCAGGCGGATGTGATAGCACCGTCGACTCCCAAACAGGACTTGATGGACTCAATGTTGTTCCACCATTCGTATGTTCGCACGACCGCTGCTTCATGCCACACCCTGTATCCCATAAAACATTGTTCGGAATCACAGGATCGCTGTCAGAGGGTACAGGTCCTTCCCAATGTAATTCTGCTGTGTGCGCAGGCCTTTTGCCAAGCAGTTCCGCCGAGTATGGACCCGCTCCTCAACCTTCCTTAACTCGGCCTCAGCACAGCATGTACCCTGAGGCCTTGTCGGCGTTCCGTGACCCGCATGTTGCGGAACCGCTGTCAGGGGGTGCGAATCGTCAGCCACTCCAAGGTCAAATCACCATCATTCGTGGCCTATTTCTTAAACGCTTACAATGTATCACTAGACTTATCGCTTCGTGGCACGCCCGATTCCGTTTACGAGCCTGAGCCTGCTGTGCAAGCCTCCCAGGGCATTTATTTTGAGGAGCATGTCCCATCAAGTTCTTCAGCCAGACCCAACGAGCAACTGTCTGGCCCCGTTGCGCAGGTCAGACAAATAAAGGACAAGATAAAATGCCCCAGGTACGGGTGCTCGGCATTCGTCAAAAAGGGTGGCCTCACCCGGCACGTCAAAGAGGTGCACGAGGGGAAGATTAAGGCTGTTTGTGCAGGCTGCGGAAGGGCATTCAAGCGCCCGTATCAACTGCATGAGCATATCTTCCGGTCCAGATGCGGAAGATTCTAGACTATTGTTGTTATCTTGTACAAGAAAGTCGCTAACTGTTATCATTGTATTAATATATATACTGGGTATATGTACTTAAAATACTCACATTGATTGGGTATGCTAGTGCTAGCTTCCTACAAGGCCGCCTTTGTGGCCGAAAGTTCACCCTTGAATTCATTCGCTACTTCAAGGGAGGTTGAGTCGTCAATGGACATGAGCAGCCCTAGAAGAGTTCTCAAAAGGCACAGCACCAATGCGATCTTGTTTGCAATGTCAGGTGTTTTTAGGAGAGTGCTACAATAGGAATTAGACCACGCTATTAGACACGATGTGAAGTAATTGAAAAGGGAATCTCCCCGTTCTTACAGGGATGAAGCCTGTGCGAAACTACTTCCTGATAGATCGCTTTGTGCCTCCCGTACCACTGACATTGCTGCCCGTCCAGAAATCGAACGTGTTCGGGAAGCCAGATGCCTTGACCACGACACCCACCACGGGGCTGGACATTTCGGAAATGCACTCCACGGCAGAGACTCATTGAGTAGGGAAGCGGCTTGGAGAGTCTGGATGGTTTGGAGTTAAACATGTAGTGAGCAGCGGCATTCGCAGCGAGGAACTGAAGATGGGTTTCGAAGCGAGGAAGATACAAAGGTAGCGTAGAGTTAATGGGCTCGAAACATTCAAGGTCCCGCTTCAAGCTGTCTGAGGTTGGGTGAGGAGATCATGGACGAGCTGACCATGACATATAGTAAGTTTTTTCAGTTCTAAGTAGATTGATTGTCAGACTCCAACAACTCACCTGGCTTTTAAAAGGAAGGGGCAATATGCAATTGATGATTCTCTTTATGATGGACAACGAGTCGTCTAGAGTTGGTCTAAGGGCCAGAAGGCCACGTCCATGTAGAACGTGATGTTCTGAAATCTGCATTGCTCACGTGAAGGCTGTACTACAGTTTTCAGGCCCAGGACCGCGATAATCTACATTTGGTCAGCAGCTCTAACTCCATTAACTTGTCGATATAACCGCCATCTTCCAAAAATCAGACGAGCACATTTCATTTCGAGTTCATGATCATATCTCGACAAATAATAATAGGTATTGTAAAATTTATGGGCGGTGGAGATCTCCCGAGTCCGTCGCTGAGGTTGGCGTCTTCTCTTTCTCATACTACACTTTATTGAACACCAGGCACATTTACCCCAGATGGTTTTAGCCATCGAAACTTGTCATAAACATGGTTTCATTCATCGTGACATCAAACCTGATGGGAGTCTTGAACAAAAATACTAAGGTTCGCTGTAGATTGATAACATGGCTATTCATGCATTTCTGACAGAACTTTTTGTTTGATCCGCAAGTCGGACGCATTCGTCTAAGCAGCTTCGGGCTTGCGTGAGTAGAAGGACCACTAGCGGAACTGATCCACTTCCCCGTCCTCGTCTTCTGTGTGCAATATGTATCTGACTCCACAGGACTGATCTGCACTGGGCCCATGATACTCCCTGTCAGTGCGGAACAGACTGAGTGAACGGGATTCAGCGGCCGCAAATTATGAACAGCAACGGCATCGGGAATGGAACCAAAACCAAACGAATGGACCGTAAGGACGTCGAATTACTGATGGAGTGAGGCACGCAACGGCCAAAGTGGCATATTCGCTTGGCAGGAGAAAATTGCAGGAAGGTAATACTATGACTTACTACCAATTAAATTTTTATTTCCGGCTTGCCCTCTTGTGCCTCACCCTGTCTGGCAGCCTGCGGAACGAATTCTTATAGTATGTGGTCACCGCCATGTTATAACCCTATGTTGCCATGCTTACGCCTTCATCAGTGTCGCCGGAAGTCATCAGAAGCCTCGTATTCCTGTGGCTGGTGGAGTCCATTCAAGACCGTCATCTGATTACAGAGTACTTACACTGTGACGAATACCACTACTGCTTCCATACTCCTCTCCTTGCCCATCAATATTGACCTATTTGGCATGTTACGCTAAGATTGACGCACTCGCCATGTTCCTGCATATGCTACGTGATTCAATCACCCCAGCTTTCCGTACCATCACCGCAGCAACCCTGTGGATGAGCCCTGTGCAGCGTAGCTTCGAACCGTTCCACATCATCTATTCGTCGAGTGCTGTTAGTTTGAAGCGATAACTTCTGCTCAAACAACACAATTATATCTGCGCTCTACACGACGCCTACGCGTTGATGATGCTTCTGTGTGACACATGCACGCGTCGCGGTATTACCTTGAAGTTGTACCTGCAATCGATTTGCTGACCCAAATTTCAGTCGGATCGACAACTAGAATTGCGCACATGTGACATGTTGCGAGCATTGGTGTGGCAGGGGGAATTTATATGCACATGGAATGGTCAGCCCAACGGTCGGACAAGCTTCGCCCTCGTATGGTTTAATATACACACCTACAGCACCTCCTTTCATACGTTTTGCCTGCTCAATGAGCTGACGAGGTGACATCAGTATCGTAGGCACCCAATAAAAATCCTCGACCGTTCTAAAGAACTCAAGTTCTAGTCCCCATGTAAAAGCTGCTTGACGCATTTCACGAGGCAGCGCTAGAAATATCCATATCCATAAAAATAAGTAGAACGACCATTAGGCAAAATAGGGCAAAATTTGCGCGGTGAAAATGAAATTCCCAATTTCCAAAACCCTGAGAATAGTGAGCCACAGACCCCGCATTTCAAATCACTAATGTGTGGTCTCCTACACAACCGCCTTCTACGAAGACCACCTGTCCAGTTACATGTCCTGAGATCATTGATGAGGACAGTACCGCTATTTGATTTGCAATGTCGAGAGGTGTCGCAAATTTCTTCAGCGGAGTGCTGTAATGATAGACAAGCCACATTGAGGAGATACGTTTCCTGGGGAAGCGAATGACTCACGCAGCTAGTATAGGTCCGCTGACGGCCGGATCATTCAGCGCCTCTTGTACCATCGGCGTCGGAACCCATCCAGGTGCAATGCAATTCACGCGTCCCCTCGGTGCAATCTTCACAATCTCACTTTTAAGTGTCGTTGTCAAGCCATACATCATCGCTACCCATATCAGCACTCAGCACTGGCTGATTCACGACAAAAACAAAAACTCACCACTCTTGCTGATAGCGTAATCGGCATGGTTCGCCTCGCCATATTTACCTGATGTACTCCCGATGAGCACAACTGCAGCTCTGTCTTTCACGCTTTCTGTTGCTGCGCGCAGGTGGCGCAGAAATTCGCGGCAGACTAGGAAGCTCGAGGTGAGGTTTGCGCTCATGGTGTGGTTCCATTGCTCGATGGTCATATCGACGATGGGCACGTCCTGGGACGCCCATATGCCATGGTTGACCACGATTACTACCACAGGGCCGAACGGGGTTTCCGAGAGCGCATCGAACATGCTCTTCACGGCAGACTCAGAGGAGAGGTCTGCTTGTGCGCATTGAAGTGCAGGGAAGCTAACTTTGAGAGTCTGTATGGGTTCAGAGTTAGAGTTGTAATGTGCAGTCACATTTGCGCCGAGGGCTGAAAAGGAAGGCTTGATGTCAGTCGTATCTTTGGAGGCGGGGAGACGATGGAATTACATAGGTAGAGTTTGACAGTCTCAAGGCCGATGCCTCCACTTGCGCCTGAGATGAGGGTGAGTGGATCATGAGCGAGCTGACGAGGGAATGACTGCACCTGTTACGAGAACGTGAGTGTTTTCCAGCCCTAAATCCATTGTCTGATTCTGATTATCGAGAAAACAAGGTCAGACCAAGTTGAGTTATGGTTAATCCCACGGATTTGCGTTTCCCAAGGAGGGTCGCCCATTCTAAGCAAGAGATAAGCCAAGCTGGGTCATGCCTCTACGCCTATGCGTTTGCAAATACATGCATCGACGCGTGTGCTTCATGAGGTGTTCTGGCTGAGACCAGCGCGGAGCCGTGTTGTCGCTCGCGGCATACGTGTGTCGCTCCCGACTGTCTACGGAAAGTACTTGCAGTGAAACAGCTTCTATCATTAATATTGATGCACCTCTGAGGCCGAGGGCTAGTCGTCGTGTTTGCTTACAGTTCGTTATCAAGACGTTTCGAGAAGAAGGACCAGATATCGAGTGTTCCGTTGTTCTGACTGAGAAGGATCGATAAGACTTTGAGCGGGTGACACCTGTGCATGTGTAGAATTTGCTTCCGCAGAGGACTGCCGCCATCCCGTCGGAGCAGGAGCTGCCATAAATGGTAGTGCCGGCGGTAACTCGTATTAAGGAACCTGTGCCTTTTGTTTCTTTGGTGGTACGATGATTGCATCTGGCACTTCTCCACAGTCCTTTACCACAGTACGACCACTTCGCTTGGAGCGACAGCCACATTCCTAGAAAAATAAGAACTTCGGATTTACATAATAAAATTTCTGCTGTCGCCATGCCTCGTGTGCCATCTGGAGACGCCTCATTTATCCATACGCTCGATGGTAACTTCGTCGATAACGCTGGTCGTACCCTTCTGCTGCGTGGCGTGAACCTATCTGGCTCCTCCAAGGCGCCCGTGAACCAGCCATCCCAGGTCCTAGATGGTTTTTGGGAAGAAGCAAAGACTGGCAGCCAGAGCTTCATAGGCAGGCCGCTGAAGCTGGATGACGCAGACGAGCACCTCGCCCGCCTACGGGGTTGGGGTTTCAATATGTTGCGCTTTCCTGTAACTTGGGAAGCCCTGGAACATGAAGGACCGTGAGTGCTTAATCAACGTGGTCTCCAGCCTGTGATAACAGTGCTTCGACCAGAGGGAAATATGATTATGAGTTTATGGATTACACAATAGAGATACTGCGGAAATGCAAAGCACACGGGTTCAAAGTTTATATGAATCCTCACCAAGACATCGTAA
This sequence comes from Suillus luteus UH-Slu-Lm8-n1, assembly GCA_000827255.1. NCBI lineage: Eukaryota > Fungi > Basidiomycota > Agaricomycetes > Boletales > Suillaceae > Suillus > Suillus luteus. The sequence continues at coordinate 34,288 of KN835204.1, forward strand.
GCTTCCTCGCGAAAACATTGCTACATTTTTAAATATGTCTTTCAGTGGTCTCGTTTTTCAGGCGGTTCGGGAGCGCCCTTTTGGACACTCGCTGCATGCGGTCTTAATCCATGTGCATTCAGTGCCACTCAAGCAGCCATAATTCATTGCGAGTATCCCATTCCCGCGTCACGCAATCCCTCAGAAATGCCTGCCATGATATGGTCAACAAATTATGGCAGACTTATCTCGCAAACCATGTTCGCGCTCTTTTTCGGCGGCTCAACGTTTGCGCCAAAATGCATCATTGATGGGGTCAACATCCAGGAATACCTCCAGACTCATTTCGCCAACGCTTTTGCGAAGTTGGCGGAGAGGGTGGCAGCAGCTGGGGACCTTCTTGACGAAGTTGTCATTGGTTGGGACAGCATGAACGAGCCAGCGGAAGGACTTATTGAATGGGGTGATCTTAATGCATATCCGCAGCAACAGGGCTCCACACTCAAGAAGGGCACCGTTCCATCGCCAGCGCAGAGCTTCCGTCTCGGCATGGGCCAGGTCCAGACGCTTGACAATTACTCTTTTGGCTCCATGGGTCCAAAGCGTGACGGCAGTGTCACCATCGACCCCAACGGTATCAAGGCATGGGCCGATCCCTCAACAGAGCCAGGAAACGTTCACCCGCGCTGGGGCTGGAGACGTGACCCTGGTTGGACGCTCGGAAAATGCATATGGGCTTTGCACGATGTATGGGATGTGGAGAGCGGATACGTTCTGCAGCCCGACTATTTCGCACATGTTCCAGGAACAGAAGAACCCGTCCATTTTCTGCACGCCTTCTTCCTTCCCCAATACACTCTTTACCTGAAAGCAATCAGAGCGCACCACCCACAAGCCATCGCGTTTGTGCAGCCGCCCGTGTTTGCGCAGCCTCCTCCGATACCTGAGGAGCTGTTGCAGGGTAGGGCATGCTATTCAACACATTATTATGATGGCCTAACTCTCGTCACACGCCACTGGAACTGGTTCAATGCTGATGCCCTCGGTCTCATACGGGGGAAATATTCAACACAGTTACAAGCTCTACGCATAGGTGAACGCGCCATCCGGAACAGCCTTCAAACCCAGCTTGGCTATCTCAAGGCAGACGCGACGCAACTAGGTGCGCTTCCACCCACCGGTCCAGCGCGATACCCGACTATTATTGGAGAGATTGGGACACCGTTCGATATGGATGCCAAGCGCTCATATGGATACACTGATGGTGGCAAGTACAAGGGTGACTACTCTCGGCAGGAGCGTGCACTTGACGCCAGTTTAAACGCGGCGGATGGCGAGAACTGCTTGAGCTGGACAGTATGGACATACTGCTCCGATAGTTCGCATCCGTGGGGGGATGGGTGGAATATGGAGGATCTCAGTTTATGGTGTAGCGATGACCTACGCGCAGGAGAAGCGGACAGAGTTCCAGCCCTGCGGATACCCTCCAAAACTTCAGTTGGCTCATTAGCGCCAGCACGAGCGTCATCCCTCACAATATCAACTCTTCCAGCGTATTCTGCACCTTACGCCAGCTCTAGCACTAGCGTCGAAGACGGCGAAGCCATGCAATACGAATCCGCTTCTCTCCTTTCATTCCTTACAAACGGCGCTCGTGCCGTACGCGCTTTCTGTCGCCCGTGGCCAATAGCGGTCGTTGGTACTCCTACGAACATCCAGTTCGACATATCCAAAGCGACCTTCCACCTTACTCTCAAGGTCAACGCAGAAGATATACCTGTAGACGATGACGACGACCTAGTACCAGGAAAGGAAGGATTATGCAAAGGTGGTTCCTTGCCCACTGAAATTTTCTTGCCTCTCGTCCATTTCGCCTCGGACGCTTGCTTGTCCAAAGCACTCGGTTCCAACGCCCAGGACCAAGTTGACGACTCCATAGATGTCGGGCAAGAAGGGAACAGCCGCAGTACATCAGGAACAACAACACCTCGCGCGTATACATCATCCACGCTTACCCTTCCTGTGACTTCTCAAGAGGCGCTGTCACCGGTCATATTCAAGGATGACTGGTTCGACATCGCTGTCACTGCATCCGAGGGCCGAGTGGAGCTTCTCGCGTCGGAGCAGAAGCTTCTCTGGTTTTATACCGTGCCAACAGACGAGAAGGAGGACAAGGAGCTGACCATAGAGGTGCGCCGTTCATCGGGCGCTATTAAAGCCAGCGCACTTGGGCTTGGGTATACCAGTGAGAATAGAGCGAGAGACGGGTGCGTTGGATGGTTGGAGGAGGTGGGGTTGCTGAGCGAAGGGTGGTGCCCTGAGGGATGTTCGATTATGTGAATTGGAGATCTATGGGACACTGATTATTATGTTTACATGAGTATAGACATACTATGTGATATGGAGATGTTGGAAAGTTGGACTAGCGCATCGTTTTAGTCTCCTGAATGATATTTCTTGAGAAATCGCGCGCGCTCTCAACCGACTCTGGTTGTGTGGTTACATCTTCCGAAGCTGCAAGCATTAGTGCTGTTAGATCCGGAACGCATTTTGTCTTGCGTCTTCAAAAATCTTTCAGGTCATCTTGGAAGTATTTCATCAACCGGGACCTCACTACCTTGTCTTTGTCGTCGCCGAACCCGCTGGGAATGCTCCAGTGTGGACTGACCTTTATGATCCCTTTGTGAAGAATCTCTTGTCCGCCAGACTAAAAGCATCGTGAGCATGGAAAAGGGTGCAACAAGCATAGCAAGATAATTTGGAAAACACCAATATAGCTCAACGGGGGAAAGTTGGGATGATACTTGAGTAGCAGTGCTTCGCAATGCATTCCTGAAGTGAAGGTGTATGTTACTCCGTCAAAACAAGATTTGTTTCCTGGATAGATTCCCAGAATGACTGGGGCAACTTCGTCCACGATGTTGTCAGTTATGTCCAGCCTGGTGAGGGCGTGTCGGATGATAGCGTCGGAGACGATGAAAGTAACCTGTTTGTCCTCTTTTTCCACTACTTGAATTTTGAGGGCGTTCTTTGACTCTAAAATGTCGGCCGTGTGGTTGCAGCAGATGACATTCTTGAGCAATGACTCGATGTTGTAGCTAAGCGAAAAGATCACCCCGGACAGACCCCCGCAGAGAGAATACCACTGCGCTTCACTACAGATTGGGTCCGCATCAGAAACAGTCAGCGTCGAGGAAAAATCCCAAACAACTTACTTATCTCCCGCTCCTATACCGCAATAGAGGAAGTTGCCTCTTCATCGACATCTTTTAACATGCTGCGGAAATCAGATGCACAAGTATTGATCGTGGTTCTTACAGCAGTCATGCCCTGGGCCAAGGCAAACTTCTCTGGTCTGAACCCTCTTGAAGGGTAGCGGACCATTCGGAAATTATATCCAACAAGTCATACGTACTTAATCCAAACATTTTAACTCTCCCTGGTTTTCCGGTATACGCTCTATACCACGGGCCTCAATACCACTAGCAAAAAGTGTTGGAAGCAGTGGACTTCTGGGGCTGGGGGACGACTTGGAGTAGACATGGTGATCGTTGGGTACCTGTATTTTCATGGGGATTAGTCTGTTCGTCATTCATGATGCATTGATGATCAATTGACGCGTCCTGGTTGCCATTAACTCTCACCCGACTCACACCAACTTGCATTCTACACCGTCAATCAACTTGGTAGTCCCGGGCCGTTCGAAAAAATCATGTGTCACTGGCTATTGTCGAGCTCGTGGAATGTGGAGAGGCATGCGGTCTTTTTTGTATTTCTCTGGCAGGTCTTGTGCATCCATTTACAGCTGAACTTTGCAGCAGGTGCTACGCGGCGACTGGATACTTGATAGCAGTGAAAACAAATGTAAGGAAGGCAAAGCCTTCAGCGATGGACGTTCGAGGCAGCAGCAACATTAGCCAATTCAATATCGGTACCTTTAGTTGCTATTTCCTTTCACAATCACTCTCTACCTCTTTCACTATCAATTTCCCTTTGTCTCCCGGCCCTTAGATCTTACGTCTCAATCACTTACATCCTTATCGCTAGTCCTTATTCCTTTCACTCAGACTTTCCCTTTCATACTCTGTTGACAAGACTCTATCTTCATATAAAAACCCGCATGTATTTCTCGTAGAATCAGTCAATTTACTCCCTCCAAGCTAACGCGCAACGCAGACCGAACTCTCCCGTATCACTCTAAGCAAGACAACTTCAACATCACCATCAAGACTATCCAAAACATCGTTCTTCAATACATATCAGTATTCCCCTAACGAACTCTCGGACAGCCTAACACAAAGTCTTCCTCATCGGATGCCGAATCACGGGCCAATACCAGCACGATCTTTATTGGTTTTCCGCATAAAAAATCACGTGACGGACTCACACCAATTTGATCAACGTGAAACAACCTGCCAGTACTTGCTTAACAAAAATTACACGCTACCCCGAGCTATATTTCGCGAGGAGTCGGGGACTATCTCGAGCAGCCGACTTCACAGCAGCTTGAAATCCACAGTGGGGTGTGGGGACATGAAAAAGCTTACAAAGGACCTTCCGAAGACACCCTCTCTAACGATCGCCTGAAATTGATCACTCCTCCATCTCCATCAACACTCGTGTCAGCAAGTGCTATGCCCGGCGCGCCCGACGTCGTGCCCGCCCCGAAAGAAGTGAACGGTCCCTTTCGCATGTGGCGCCAATTGTCGTCGGGAGGTTTTGCCAGGGCTATGGGAGTTGAAGACACAACTCAAACAAAATGGCACGGAAGAGGGTATTCTGAATCGATTCAGACAAAGAAATACGTTTGTTTCGCGATGGTATGTGTTTCTCCTCTGCGCCATTTGAGCTATTTTAATCCGTTACAAATCCCTAGGATCTAATGTTGTGTGATTTATCGTATTGCATGAAAAATGAGTCTGGTTACTGCCGCGAGAATGCTCGTAGGTGGAGTGCGCAACTGGTAAGTAGGTGTCGCTCCTGGTTTTCGATGTCTCACCACTATCTTTAAAGGCACTTGGCATCAACGCCCTACACGATATGGGGATCATTCATCGCGATATCATAAAACCAGAAAACATTCTTCATAGGGCTAAGCCCGAAATCCGCAATCTGGGCTTAGCTTTATGAAGAAGGAGCCAAAGCGCCTGTATAATGGTTCCTGTTATATCTGATGAATAACCCCAATATTCATCAGACGTAACAAGAACCATCAATTTTATGGCGCCTGAAATCCCGCGCAACTTGGATAAACCATATTCTCAAAAGTACGGCGCGTCCGTAGACTGGTGGGCGTTCGGATATGTCCTATACGAGCTCCTTTCACTGCCAAAGCATAAGGCACGTATTGCATCTTACTTGGTCGTCATCTTATCGATATCACCCCGCCAGGCGCTCTTTGGTTCGGTTGCTTATGTCGCTTGGAACTCCAAGAATTACGGAAAACCCGGCTTGTACCCTGCGCTTTTGCAGCTTGGTCCAATCGCAGCCGATTTGGTCAAGAGAGTAAGCTCTTTGTATTGTGTTATAAGTCCATCACTTACCTTTACCGTGATAGTTGGTTGATATTATTACTACATTGCGGTACAGGTTCAAGGACATTGCCAAACACGAGTATTTCTCGAACGGTGATGGCACATCCGAATTTCGCGGCGCCTGCTCTCGTGGTAGGTTTTATTCGACTTATTTCAGGGAAAATCGAACTAACATCTAATGCAGCTGTTCAACGCGAAGAGCAGTCCGACATGTTGCCATCCTTGCGGGATGAGGAGACTGAAACAGTAAATATCTGGCGCCCCTACCTCCCGGGCGGCCGGAGCACATTGCAAATATGGATTCCAGCTTGTGATGATTTCGTTGCGAATTTCTCCTTTAATCATGCCCCTGCTGAATATGCCTATATGATGTTATTCGTGCTAATATATATGTAAGAAGTGGCAGCTGCCTCCTCAAATTTCATGTAGCCTCACCTTTGCACATGAGTCAACTGGTCTCTCTGGGCCTTCTCATACTCTTTCATGAACACAACAACTTCCTTTTTGAACCGCTGTTACTTTGCATTAAGGCGTTTTACGAACTTTTCAAAGGAGAACTCGAAAACCATCAGTGTGAGGTTCCGCTCAAGACTTGGGGTGTCTTCGTCCTTGTCGGGCTGTGGATCGTCTTCATTATCGGTCCCTGCTTCAAGCGGGGTGCGTAGGGAGGATCGAGTGGTTTGTAGCATTCTGAATACGGCATAGAGGTGTGCGACGACAGAAGGGGGAACACCATCATTGCCTGCTATGTGTAGCAGTGCACACACCCAGTCACATCCACAGACAGTGGCACAGCTATGACTCGAGTCTTCAAAGGTTTATAGATGGATATTGCCGCAACTGCATCCAGAAGGGAGATGAGACGACGTGATTTTCTAGTTGTCAGCTCTGGCACATTGGTGCTGACTTCTTCCTGCCTGGTAATGGAGGACAAGACGTTGTCTGTGGTGATATATGTTTGAAACACAAGCGGCAGCAGCTCTAGCTAGACACAGTGGTGTATCGAGGTCCATCCGGGATATGGTGTTCTGAGTATTCAGGGGGTGCTCCAATTCGTTCAACGTCGGCTTAGTAATTCACCCTCGGAACCGTTACTAGGTTGGAACGGACCGGATGTAACCATGAAGCTTGAGCTTGAAGCATGCTCTCGGCTAGATAAAGCCTCTCTTGATAGCGATCATGTCCACTGCAAATTACGGAGACATAATAGAAGTAACGTCCCCAGCTGATTTTCATGTTCACCTCAGGGATGGTGAACTATCGAAGCTCGTCACCCCTCACGTCCACAAGGGTGGTTTCTATCTTGCCTATGTCATGGTACGTGCTGATCATCTCTCAGTTCATAGGACGACGATCGATTTGACGATCACAGCCAAATCTCGTACCTCCAATCACCACTACAGAGATGGCGATCGAATACAAGAAAAGGTTGAAGGATTACTCGGGATCATCCAAAGTGGAGTTCCTCATGACACTCTATCTTTCCGACGCTCTCCATCCCAGCGATGTCAAAAATTGGAAGAATGCGGGTATCGTGGGCGTCAAATCATATCCTCGTGGCGTAACTACCAATTCGGACGAGGGAATCGAGAGTTATGATAAATACGACGAGCTATTCAAAGCGATGGAGGTGCACGGCATCGTACTCAATCTTCACGGAGAAATTCCTTCCGACCACTCCAAAAACATCTGCGTACTCAACGCTGAGGAACGTTTCCTTCCCGTCCTCGCAAACCTAGCCAGCAAATATCCTAAACTGCGTATCGTTCTCGAACATGCGACGACAGCAGCTGCCGTCAATGCTGTTAAAGCCTGCGGCGATAATGTTGCATGCACAATCACAGCCCACCACCTCGCCCTCACAGTCGATGACTGGGCAGGCCAATCTTTCCACTTCTGCAAACCTGTCGCCAAGTTTCCAGATGATCGTCGTGCTCTTCATGAAGCTATCAAATCCGGCAACAAGAAATTCTTCCTCGGCTCTGATTCTGCACCGCATCCGAGCCTTTCAAAATCGACAGCGACAGCCACAAGCGGGTGTGCAGCAGGGGTTTATACATCTCCTATCCTTCTCCCCCTCGTTGCGCACCTCCTCGATTCGTTCGGAGCGATCGACAGGTTGGCTGATTTTACGAGTAACTTTGGACGCGCATTTTATCAGATTCCGGCGCATTCCGGCGCTCCGAAGGTTTTGGTCGAGAAGGTGCAAGGGGTGAGCGTGCAGGCAGAATATAGTAGTGGAGGGAAGGCAGTCGTCCCTTTCTGGGCAAGCAAACAGATTGAGTGGCAGATTGTAAATGTCAAGGAATGATCGGGGTAGAAGGAGTGACCGTCTTCGTTCGTGCATGGTCTGACTGCGGGGGGCTGGTTGTCGCCCACGCTTTGATGCGACCCTAATGTATATAGCATTTAAAAAATCCGCTCACCTTGTAACTCACATCATTCCTTACTTGCAAATCTAGCGTGCAGCTGCAGGTTAGCACACTCCAGAAGAGCCACTTTCACAATCCCCATAAATTAGCCGATCAGTACTCTGCAGTGTAAAGTTTGATGGATCCCATCGGTACTTGGCCCATGTTGTATGATATCGATGTCAATGGAGTTGGAGTCCCCCACCTAAGCGTCTCTTATCAAGTTTCGCCAAGCTGCATCTGACACGTCAATGGTTGTTTGGGAGCGTGTTGTCATGGTCATAACATGAACTTAGACCACTGCTCATAGCTATCATCCAGTCAAGACTCGCCGAGGATCGTGACATAGCAAACTTGCATGGATGACTTTGATCAAAATTGAAGTTTCGCGTTAATTGTGTCACCAATACTTGTATAGTGCCGAGCAGAGAGGGTGGTCCTCAAAATGGTGCATGAAGAATAGAATCACGCACACAAGTGAATGTGCGCATGCAAGCTCGCAATACTGCGGATCTCGGTGCCCGAGGGGACCGGCAAATAGAGAGAATTTCACATTCCCTACGTTGGATTATAATCGCCTACAAGGTCGTCGGCCCTTACATGTCAAGTTGAGTACATGAAATGTAATTCCGATACATAAGTGCGAGTCTCCAGTAAACGGAAGCTCAAAAAGGTACAAACCAGTGCAAAACGGGTGGACAACGGTGATCCTTGTTTCGGCGGCTCGTTGCCACCGATAAACGGATCGAGAACAGGACATCATGACTTGATCAACCACGGCTTGTTGGCGATTGTCCAGTCATCAATGAGCTGCCAAAAATGCGCCACAACAGACTTATCGATGTGGCGTCTGTGAGGATCAATCTGGCGCGATGTTATAGGCCTAAATGAAAGGAGGGAAGGTTAAGGCACACCTTCAGTTCTGTGACATTCCAGTCTTTAATCTTTGTGTTGGGCGGGTCATTTGCCCACGAAACATATACGCCTTTCACTACAGCGGGCCACGATCATCAGCGATTGAAATTAGCTAGAGGAGAACTGCTTACCGTGATGGAACAGAGCTCGGGGCTCACTCCACCGGTACGGACGGAATTGCCATGCTTGGCCGGTGGTCATCACGCAGACAACACGTTCCCATGCATCCGCACCAAATTTCTGCAATGCGTCAGTGCTATCAACAACAAAGTACCGTTGAATGTCCCCGCGAGGCGTAGATGTAGGTTGCGAGGATGAGGAAGGCGGTACACGTCGCCTGTCAATGTGAATGACATCTTCAGCACGGGAGTTGCCCGCAGCTGCAGCACGTTCACGCGCCGCCGAGGAAGACTCAAATCTACGAGAACAAGACATCAATCGGGAGAACTAATTGGTTTGCAGAGCAGAACGTACAATGATTCTTGAAGGAATCGCTTGACGTTATGCATAGTTATAAGGGCAGTCGGAGAAGAGGAAATCATGATAATAGGGTACAAATTTTCTGTAACCAATTTAAAATTTTGAGTGAGAGATTTAAAATGACGACTTACTAGCTTTGCGGGACTGCATAGGAGTGCCAGCAGTTGGCGCAGGAACCGGGTTAGTCCCAGGTTTTGTCTCCTTAATCTTCTTCAGTTTTTCAGAGTATGTAGCTCGTAAGGCAGAGAAGTTCTGGAACACCGTTGAGGAAATAAATACGAGATGGGATTCAGACTTACATTTGGTTTTGTTCCTCGTAGAACGGTATTCCTGTCGCGCAGCTCAACCTCATTCTGCTTGATCCGTTTTACAACTTCGACATCTTGTTGATCGGCAACGTAGCGTCGCTTTGAGGGAGTGGTGGTGGTATCTGCAGCCTGCGCTGCGCGCTTCGGGGTAATGAGGGGTATGGTGGATGCACCGGGGTGAGTAGGCGTGCCTGGAGGTGTTGTTGACTCTGCTGCTGCAGGAAGCTCGGTGACAACTCCAGGCCGGCTTTACATATCCACGCACCTGCAAGTGAGACTATTCTTTTCAAGTCTTGTACCTTTCCATCCAGCCATTCTACAATGCTTTTCCTCTCCGTAACGCTCACGAAGCCCACTGCAAGACCATTGTCTCGAGCCTGTTTCATATATTCTGCAACAGGCGCATCACGGAGAAGCCATGCTAAATATACGGCTTCAAGGGTAAAGAAGTCCGACGGTGAAGACGCAGAGGTTCCAGGCTTCGAATAGCGTGTTGTAGTTGATTTTGGAAATGAAAGAGTTGGAGACAGAACAATGTGGGATGCAGCGAGAAGTGAAGCTGTAGGCTCAGAATTAGCGACATATGTTATTGCAGATTTTGTTTTGATCGCATGACGTAGAGCCAATAGAGGGTCTGAGTCCATCGTTGAGCTCATCGTGGTTAGTGAACAAGAAAGCGTTGTCAATAAGTCAATAAGCACTAAAACCCACAAGACCAACGCACCAGCGCTAAGAGGGGCTTACATAATGGGTTGAGCGACCCCTCGATAGGCGGTCGACAACTTGGACGGAGTGAGAACAAGGCTTGGTTCAGCAATTAATCTGCTGCGACTGCCGCGAGTCTGTAAGCTGTGTTGTCGTGCTCTTTGAAGACATTTCGTTTAACTTGTTTTACGTTCCATTGGTGGTCTACCGACAGTTCTGGGGTGTTGGTCCAGGTCCGACGGCTCTGACTCGGAGGTGACGCACGGATTCGGCATCGTGCTGTAGGCGGCCACTAGTCCAGTATCTTTGACATTTCACTTTGCTCTGGTCCCGTACCATACAGCGACATGGCTACAGTCAAACTTGCCACCCTTGTTATTCGGGTGAGTTCAACCCAACTATCTCCCGCATTCACTCCAGGCCTCAGATCAGATGTGACAGACACTTGCGAAACCCATCTCTTCACAATTAAAGAACCAGGCAAAGCAGTATGTACAGTGGTTTTATTTTATTTATTTACTTTGAGACTTTTATAGGCACGAAACTTTCCGTTCGATATGTATTTCCCTTGCTCAGAGGATGCATATGGCTGAAGTTAAGCTGAGGACGAATATCCTCGGTGAACCGGCCAGACTACATGTCAAGCCATTATCAGAAACGAGGTGTGCATTGCGTCATTCCCACATCCAATATTTTGTCATTCGCATCTCAGAGCAATCGAAAACGGCGCCAACGCATTAGCAGAAGGGTTCTTATTTTCAGTTGCCGCACTGTTAATAATAGGCGAAACATGGCGATCGTCTCGAAGTCAGTCCAAACAGCGAGGCGACGTTAACGAACGAATCGAGGAGCTCTCTGTGAACGTCGCATCACTCACAGAGCGTCTGGAGAGAATCCAAGAAAGTTTGGGGGATGTCGAATTTGAACGTGCACGGAATAGTGAATTAGCGAGGATTGTTGAGCGGGTGGTGGAGATTGGGCTTAGAGGCGGATGGGCAGAGTTTGAAGATACGCCGTTAAGGATCCCCAGGGTGGAGCTTGTGCCGACCTCGTCGAGGGTACCACCCTGAAATGGACCGTCCGTGAGTTATACTTGTGCCCCGTCAATCTGTTGTCCTTGTTTTGCTCAGACTTCGATCACTTGCTTATGCTGCTAATTCCAGGGGAAGCTCTCTGCATCATCCTTGCCATATCCCTGTGCTACCTACACCCGAATAATTAAACATTGTGCAACTCCGCTCAAAACTGTCTTACGCAGGATAAGGACTTGCTGCAGTACATGATGGTAGTCATTCCAACACTGAAAGGCATGGGCATTATCATTGGACCGCGCGATTAAAAAGGTTTCCCCAAGACAGCGACCTTCAATTTCCCTCTGGCTGAGTCTGTGTACTTGACCTTACAGCCAGAGGGCCTCGAATGAGGGAATGATATTGATCGGGGGTGGGCACCTTACGCCGCTGCGTTTCATTTCCCGCGTCCTACACACACCAGGTGCAAGAATCGAGCTTGTTCGTCCAAGTGACAGAAATATGGAAAGAGATTATATCCAATACTAGGAACGACTGTCTTCTGTTTGGCGCACGAGGTCCCACCGCATAGTATAGAATCCGCGGCTAAAGCGCTGACCTGTCTTCCATAGATATCCACGCTTTGACCCACCGACGACGCGTCTTGGACTCATCCTATACTATGGCCAATCCCTCCTCCAGCTTTCAATATCTATAGAATTTCATGAACCAGCATGCGACTTGCGAAGATGATCCGGACTAGGGTTTTCAATTTATGAGGAATGTCACAACATAATTCCTAGGGGATGATTTTCCTAAACCAGGCCTGCCAGACCCTCCATAGGCCTAAAACCGCCAGGCCCTCCGTGGGCTTGAACCCGCCAGACCTGCCATGGTCATAGAGCATAGATAAAAGCTTCGAATATTTGGGTCCGATTCCCCACTCCCCCCAAAGATAGCAATATCCACATTCAGACCACACCCTTTGTCGCTGAAGTCCAAAATGTATTGAAATCCACAAACGCATTGTCCACAAACACATTGAACGTATAAGTAAGCTTGTTTACGCTTCATGCACAACAACATCATCTTACCATAACTTCATCCAGACCAAAGCTACAATACCCATCTTCGCCTCATCTATATTCAATGAAACTATTCTTACGGTCATCTCTTGAGCACCTTGACAGGCTAGAGCGTCGTGGTCGCGAGGAAATTCAGGCGACACGCAACTTTATACAAATTCTTCACGACTGCAACCTCGATGACTCGACGGAGGATGGATGTGATACCACTGTCGATTCTCAAGAAGAATTTAATGATCTCAATGCTATTTTCAACAATGTTATTCCGACATTGCTTGTGAAGTTGCGAGATCGCCTTTTCATGTTACAGCCATTGCCCCCTGTCGCTTCTCTTGAGGCCATGGGGTTGCTGTCAGAGGGTGCAAGCACTCCCTTCGGTCAACCTTCTGAAGGTAAGTTCGCCACATTCGCAGCCATTTCAAAACTAACCATGTGCGACCAGGCCCATCGACCGACGGTACCTCCAGTTCTGCCATCTATGGGCCTGAGGCTCAACCTCAGCTGGCCAGCGATAAGGAAGTCTCGACAGAATCCATAAACGATGGTTATGCCGTTATAGAAGCTCCCAGGGTATGTGTATGTTGACAACAACCATCGCGATTTTCGTATTCTTACTTAATGTTGATGTCCTTATAGAATTTGTCAATCGACAATCTCTGCGTCCCATCGAAAGAAAATCTCGTGGTCGAACCCGGAGTACTCGCTCCGAGGATCCGACCCCGACGTGATGGATTCCCTCGTCAAGTATTCGATGCAAAGGACATCTCATGTCTCAGTTCTCCAACGGCACATCTCAATGACGTGTGCATTAATAGTTGTGCTGCGCTCCTCTATTCCCAGTTCAAACTCCCGACTGTGGACTGTGCTATATTATCCACCTACGATCTTACGCGCATCCGTAGCAATTTACCTGACGAGATCATCTGGCGCAACACATCCTGGACTTCCTATTGGGAGAAAAATGTGTGGATTCTCCCAATTCAGCGACCATCGGGAATCGGCCATTGGGTGGCCTGTATAATCTACTTCCAAACTAAAGAAATCCACCTGTTTGACAGTCTTGCTGGATCTTGGGAATGCGATATAAATGTATGTTTTTTTTTTCAATACCAAGTGATAATCAAGTGACCAAACAATTCGTTTATAGGACATCATGAAATTAGTTGTACGGCTCCTCACCATAGCACGTCAACGGCACAGTGGTGTTCAAATTGATCTCGATGGGTGGACACCTCTGGAGTTAAACGTAGGTTTTACAGTTCACGCTAGTCAACGTCACTTGCTGACCTAGTTGGATAAGGCCAAACCATGCCAGAGCAACACTTATGATTGCGGCCTGTGGGTATTGGCAGCCATTACTGCTGTGCTGCGCGGGCGGCATGTTACGAACCTTCACGAGGAGCGAATGAGCGACTGGCGGAACTATCTCTGTAGTATGGTCCTTTCCTTACCCGCACGAACCTAATGTGATTGTATTACTATTTTGATGAAATTATCGATTTTCTCGCATGACTTCCTTTTGATAATTCAGCCTGAGTCATTCCTCCGCCTCTTGAATCTTACTCTTGCATAGTATGTGGCTTTCATGGTCTTCTCGAATGCTTTTGCAAATTCTCTCAATTGCGCGGGCGTAATCTTGGATTATTCCCCATGGGTGGGTAATTCATGTATAGCCTTACCTCGCGTCGTAGATTAAGTCTTCCGTGCACGAAAAGGATGCATACATGATTGGGGGAACGATCGCGCATTACATCCATGTTTACGTGAAATTTCGTGCACGTCGTCTGCAGCCAACCTGAATAGCATAAATATTCTTCACGGCACAATGATTCCAGGGAATGTAAGGATCTATGCAAGCGGGCCATGCTTTTCGTGCGTGTGCAGCCAAGATATCGCTTAACGGCAGCATCCAACCCAAAGAGAATAAAACGGCATTTATTAAGGTTTATGTGTCTCTGTCCTGTACCCAAACCTAGCGTCAATCAAACGGGTATGACAACGTGAGTAATTGGAACGCATCATGGCTACGTTAGCATAACCGATATAGCCAGGGGGTGTTACACTCATATTCCGCAGTCAGCGATTTAGGCCTGTGATGGCATCAGTGGCGAGATGGGAATTGAAACGTTCGTTTCCGCACATGTACGCAAGATACAGCACGGGTCGAGCGCTCAGCGCTCATTGATTGAGCACTGTCGGTAGACCAGCTAACTTCATTTTGACTCCTATTTCCAACAAGTAATCGAGACACTGATATAATTAAGCATTGGGCCAGAATTTGAAGCGCGTTTCGACTGACCTCTGTTTGAGTTTTTGCTTTCTGCCAATCGTCGCCTGACGGAGGAATTTAACGCGCAAAAACCGAGATGACTGGCCGATGACATACCCCACACATAAATACCGTGCCGCAAAACGAGAATACCAGCGGCACTCGGATACTTTTCCATGGCCTCTTTCATGCTGTCCTTGAGGTCTTCTTCGTTAGGGGTGTTGTCGATGATCGGAACCTCGAGGGTGTCAAGGTATGAAAGAGTCCGGCCATTTCCGCCAATTCGGACGCCCTTGATCATCTTTCCCGAGATCAATGAAGGAACGACAAAAAGCAAAAGCTCAATACCTCCTGCAAACAAGATCAGAATGGTCCGTTCATAGCATGCTAGCCCAACTCACTTGATGAGAAATTCTGAACATCTTCTCTTTTTCCCAGAGTAGCGTTGCCATCACCGCGTTCTGAGAATGAGTGTGTATACACGAGCCAGCGTTACGAATTGTAAAAGCATTCCAGAAAAGCGGGGTGCAGGCAGACTCTTTCAAGTTCAACTTGGGGCGACGAAGGAAAATCCTATCGGTATGTGGAGACGGCTCTGCCTGGGGATAAGGCAGGACGAATATGTGCGAAGGCTCAATCCGCTCTTTCTGCACACCCGAGGGGGCGATGTACACTTTATCGCTACCAGAAACTGATCAGCACGCGTAAGATGCAGCTGACAAGAAACGCACTCAGTACGAATACAGATACCCCCACCAGTGCCAGTCACCCATCCCAAATTGTAGAAGGATGCACATAGCTCTGATATAAGATTTGCAGGCTGGCCATCAGTGATGCGATTCATGATCAGTATGACAAGTCGAGCCAATATTTAGCAGATACGACTTACATGCAGAGGATCAGTGGATGTTACAAGAGCATCTTCCTGTTCTGTGCTCGCAGACATCGTATTCGATGATTAGATGGCAATTTCCAATTGGGATCAAAGTCCGACGGCATAGATTAGCTGACCCTAACCTTACCGGTACCGTAAGTACTAGTGACTCAACTAGTAGTAAATATATATAAGCATGGCGGTTCGCGCTGGCTATTTCATTGCATGTTGCTGCGCTCCTCTATCTCCGGATATCTCTTATATTTCGCACATTGTGGATGGGTGTTATTCCCAAGGGAAATTTGGTCCAGCCCTGCAATTGCTGTGTACCCGGGAGGCCTGGCTCGTACTACCGGATCTAGAAGCGTGGGCCTACAAGTCTGGAGATGCATGCCAGCGAGTCATGATCTGAGAAACTCCGGCAGAGGTGAGCTGTGCTGAATATCACGGGTGCGCCCATACTAGTACCCGCAGCACTGGAGTCAATCGGATGGCAAGAGTCGCAAAAACACATGCATATCGGGTACGCAAGATGTCATGTACCACATACACACCACACGAGACACTGGTATCTGGTGAAACAAGAAGCAAGGCTACAGCTTACAACTCTGAGCTACGTGTTTCAAGCCTTTCCAACTTCCGTTACCGTATTTTTGCGCAACCGATGGCAAGATCCGTTTCTAGAAGACATTGTAATGCGTTGTGTATGCATCTCTTCGAGGGTGCCAAGCATGGTCGCGGCGGTATTTCGCAATCTTCCCACCTGTGCCCACGAGATCTTGAGGCGTGGCTCTTCATCGCATCATGCTCAGGAACATTTTAAGCCGTATCAACAAGGCTGTACGTGCCGCCTGATTTATGACGTTCGAGTGTTTTACCTACACAGCATCAAGGACTTGCTGTATTCTATAAATCGCCGGGTCGAATATATGCATACATACACCCTACCATCACTCATCTTGCACCATGCAGGCCACAACAACAACGCCAACAAATCCTACCCCACCTAGTAAATCATACAATTTCAGCCGAGAGGATATGAAAAACACAAAAATATTCAATAACCAACCAGCTTCTCCATTGTACTCGGTGGTCACCGACATAAAGTCAGACAAGCGGACTGACATCTTTGATGCTCGTGGCAATCGACTGTTGGCTCGAGTCGACAAGAGGGATATCCTGCCAGACACCATCACATTTCCCAACAGAAATAATGGCTCTTCAATAAACCTCAGTAAATGGCTGCAGAAAAGCAAGCTTGAGGATGGACAGTACGTGAACTGGCATAGGTGAGCGCAGTCCAGTGACTGACGTGTAGTATTCCAGTCATGTCCACTCCATCGAGACTGCACATGGAACTTACGTTTGGAAGTCGGACGCCAATTACCGACTTGCTGTAAGTCAACATGCGATATATCACCTTTGTGCCACTCTGACTCAAGAACTACGTTCTGTCAGTTGTATCGAAAGGGCGACATGTCTAGCCCTGTCGCGCACCTCCAACAAGGATCGCGAACCCAAAACTTCGCGGTAATCATGCAGGGGGAGGC
Source organism: Suillus luteus UH-Slu-Lm8-n1 (assembly GCA_000827255.1). Classification (NCBI taxonomy): domain Eukaryota; kingdom Fungi; phylum Basidiomycota; class Agaricomycetes; order Boletales; family Suillaceae; genus Suillus; species Suillus luteus. The sequence continues at coordinate 51,408 of KN835204.1, forward strand.
AGAGCTCATTCGCGATGACGTCATCGTGTCCTTCTTGATTCTTGAACAACGCCTAAGAATATCTGAGAAGCACATCGACGTTGGAGGGGGCAAGTTCGACCAAAATCGAACGGTATTGGGACATCACGTTAATACGCCGTGATTCCCTGGACGTGGATCAACGTCAGGGGTCTGAGATGCGGAGTGCTTGGTCTGGAAAGCTATAGATTTTCTTGGGGTAACGTGAACTGGTCCGCAGCTGAAAGAGGGTACCATTCTTTGGGACTGTATACGGGGACGCACGTGCAGGCTTGAAGAAATGCATGCCAGAACTTGATCCATATATTTAGTGTAAATAACATTATCGTCGATCACCTAAGTTGAGCGGGCGAAAGCGCACCCAGGTCTACCCTGTTCATCCCCTCCAATAGTTTGGTTTCATGAAAGGCATCGGGGAAACGATAGCCTTCCTCAATTTGTTTCGGACATCGATTTCAACCTCGGTGCCTTTCTTGTGGAAGCCAGACTTCACATAGCCCATCGCAATATTTTTCCCGAGCGTGGGGGAAGGAATTCCTGACGTGACCACGCCAATCAATTCTTTTTGAGGCGATGAATATATTTGGGCACCCTCTGTATAGTAGTTATTAGCATCACATTTACGGAAAAATGTAGGAACTGCTCTCACGTCGCGCAGGTGCACCATCCACTATGAACCCTACTCGGCGTCTCGGAGGACCATCCTTCAGATGTTTACGTACCCCTTCCGCTCCAATGAAATCCCCAGTCTCTTTACGTTCCTTGCCTGAACGTGCAGTCAGTTTGACTACATCGTTCTCACGCGTAGGGACTCTTACCGATAACCCAAGTCAAACCAGCCTCGACAGGGGTGGTATCCTCATCCAAGTCATTGCCATATAAACACATGCCTGCTTCTAGACGCAGGGAGTCTCGAGCACCCAGACCCGCCAGTTGTACTGGTGCATTGCATAGCAATTTGGTGACATCTGTCGTCTGAGATGGTGGTATCGAGATCTAGAATTGTGTGTGAGATAAGCAAACCTTAAAGAAAGTCAAAGTGTGTCCACCTCAAACCCGTCTTCGCCGGTGTAGCCTCCCCGAGCAACGTGCAGGTTGAAACCCTGGATGGGCACAAATGCAGACTTGCCAAATGTTAGTTCACGTAAATCGAAGGAGGTCAAATTCTGCAGATATTGCGCAGCTGCAGGACCTGAAACAAAGTCAGACATTAGAGAAACCAGCTAGGTCGTACTGACCTTGCAATGCAACAAGTCCCCAATCCTCCAAGACCTCGTGCTCCACCTTTCCACTTTGTGCACGCTCACTTGCATTCCACTCCTCAAGCTTCTCCTTGAACCACGTGAGATCCCTGTCCCGTCTTCCAGCATTTGTCACCACGTAATAGGCGTCTTCTGAGTGCTTCGTGATAACGGTGTCGTCAATAATACCGCCTTTTTCATTCAGGAGAACAGATAAGGTAGAGGTGTATGGCGTGAGGGACGTTAGTGATGAGGGCGTCAACCACTCTAAAAATGCTGTAGCAGTACGTCCTCGGAAACTAAATTTGTTTCAGATTGCAGTGAGGTAATGATGAAACCAAAATGCGACCCACTTGGATTGTACCATGTGTCCAACATCGAATAAACCGGCATCGGTGCGGACATGGGCGTGACTGGCACCTAGAAACAAATCATTAATGCGATGCTTCTCAAAGCCGACTGTGGCCGCACCTTGGCCAACGTTCCCGTAGGCAAGAGGCATCTGATACCCGGCGAATGGTACCATCTTTGCGGCATTGTTGATATGAAAATCGTAAAGACCTGTTTTTCTAAGGGTCTGAAACAGAAGTGTGTAAGAATAATGTTTGGCCTAGCAGGTTCAGAACGACCTACTCCTTCTGTGGAGGTTGCTAATCCTCGAAAGTTGGTCCAACCTGCCAAGCTGCGGGGAGCTCGACATCTTGACCTAAAGAGAACAAGATGTCGGGCTGTGCACATAGATAGAGCACGAACGGTCGCCATATGATCCAAATGGCAGTCTAAAGTTGGTCTAAGATAAGCTGTGAACTTGCGGTCTCAGTACCCGAGTCTGCCTTCAGAAGTCGGGTGGGAGTTACATACAATAATCACTTGCTCACTGTTTTGACTTGTACCGCGACGCTCAAGTTTTCAAGCAACTTGGCAGTTTCATCAATTCATCCAGCTGCATACATTATGGTACCATGCTCATATATCTTTCGCACACATATATAAGGACTGCGGCTCCTCTTCCGTATTCACCAAATGACCAGCATCAAGATGGCCACCAGCGCCAGGATCCATCAAAATCTATTAGTGTCTAGACAGCCCTTTATGATAGATGGAGGAATTCGAAGATACAAATCAGAACCACTGTCAACTGATTCCGCTCAAAGTCCCCGGGAGGAAATTTGTGAAATCGTCTACATCGAATGATGTGCGTCCAGTTATCGTTATGGATGTTGGAGCCCGACTCACAGGACTAGCTTGCCGGATGATGGTTGATACGTGCCCAGATCATCAGATATCAAACTTTTCGTGGTAATAGTGAACTGGTGCGAGGTACGTACTACTACTCAATTGAGATATAAACATGGCACTAATGACATTTGTCGCTTCTCATGCTCGGTCAGATTTCACTGACGCCAATATTGACACCTCTTAGACATCGACTCATCTCGCTATGGACTCTGCAGCGACACTCGTCAACCCCGCTCCGCCTACATCCTACTTTCTGACCAGCACTAATACAAAGAATGCCACAATTTACGCGCGTCCTGGCATCCCACTGTACACGATCACCAACGATGGAAAACAGACGATGGTCAACGACCATCGTACTCCCGGTCGGATTGTTGCCATTTTCCACCAGCGAGAATTTCTCCCAGACACCATTTCATTCCCAGAACGGAATGGTAGTGCACCGATCAAAGTGCAAAAGTGGCTCCGAAAATCGAAGCTTGCAGACGGAACGTAAGCCGTGCTTTGCCTGCAAGGCGACCTTTGGGAAATTCATGAGCTGTAGAACTGCCTTTGTCATGGGGACTGATTACGGGCCATACGTGTGGAAGATGATCTCAAGCCATCGTCAAAAGGCGAGTTCTGTCCTTCACAGGAAGTGCCTTTCCTCACCGCTGCGTTCATCCTACAGGTCTACGCTCAATATGACTTGGACAGACCAATAGCATCATGTTCATTTCACACAGCGCCGTCAAATGGAAAGCCTGCGTTCTTACTGGAATACGATGCAGAGCCTTTGCGGGAAGACATTATGGTTGCTTATCTGCTTCAGAGGCAACGAGTAATGTCAGAGGACAGGCTTATCGATGTCTTTGTAGGATCCCCGGCGCCACGGTAGACAATGCTGTTTTCATAGGGTTTGGGACACATCTTGACAGAAGTACAGTTTACTTATCTCACTTGGACTTACTCACACACATCGCACATAATTCGCTTTCTTTCTTATCAATGGACGTTGGGATGCTAATCGATGATCGTGGGACGGTGCGACTTGTCTGCCCATAAATTCACCACTGGCGTTTTCCAACGAGCCAATGCGTTCGCGCCAGCTTTACAAACGTTTGCCCAGGTGTCAATATTTCAAATGTCTGGGACCAGTGTGAATGAATGGCACACATTTTCGTATTCTAATCGCGTTTACACGATCAAAGCTGAATTGTGTTTTTCCAGGAGATTCCGTTACTAGCGTAGATAGAGGGGCCTTGAATACAATCTGAGCTTCCATTCCGAATCATGCAGTCTTGCAATATGATGATCAAGGTGACTTTCGTTAAATCGCGGAACAACATGAACAAAACGGAGGGTACCTCCATAATAAACCCTACGTTTCACTCCATGCTGTGATCAAGCCATAGAAAATCTGGGCAAGGGAGTTTTGCAGATACAACAAGCGCCAACTTGAATCACTGGAAGCGAGAAATTCAAATTCAGCTTCATCAGGAACCCTAACCCCATTTTTAGGTTTCCCTTGTTTGCAAAAACATGGTCGTCCAAACAGCCATCTGACACGTCCATGTCATCCACAGCTCTGAGATCGATCAGCATCTCATGCGAAGAAGGCCTCGATGGCGTTGACGGATCAGCCAGATTCTCCTTCCACCCTTCATGTTCAGCTCTTGCTTCAGTCAGTGGTCCCATCACAGCGCGTCTAGCTGCGGAGCACCCTGCTCGCGCAACCGTCGAAGTGCATGTCCGTCCGCTCTCATCAGTGCCAGGAACCGCAGAGAAATCTCGTGGAATGGCGATACGAGAGATCGTGGAACGCTCGTGTCTTCTCGCACACCATCCTCGCACTCTCATCCAGGTCGTCGTTCAAGCCCTAACGAGTCCTACCCCCGGTTACGCCCTCCTCGCGGCTGAAATAAACGCATGTACGCTTGCTCTGATCAACGCCGGGTCAATCACAATGCGTGGTGTAGTTTGCGCAGTTTCTGTTGGTAGAGTGAAGAAGGGGAGCGTGGTTTCAGTGGAGGTTGACACAGCCGATGATGCCGTGCTTGAGGGAGGTGGATGTTTTGCTTTCTTGTTTGGATTTGCACTGCCAGGGCCGATAAGAGGAAGTGCCCCACCCTGCGAAGATGTTTGGTCGACTTACAGCGCTCGCCCAGGGTCATCTTTTGACGCGGCTGAGCTTGTAAAGGCTAGGGAGGTGGCACGGGAAGCCGCAGCAGAGGTGTGGCAATGTATGAAAAATAGCATACGCCGTCAAAAAATGGCAGGAGAGACGCAATCACCGGAAGAAGTCGTTGTCAAAATGGAACTATAAGCACCGTCGAACGAAGGGCTGTACATAGAAATTGTGCGTATCCTCTGCTCTATTCCATTCGTTGCTGTTCAAGAAGCCAGCTCTTCACTCAGATTTCATATGAAATGCTGGCATTGACTCGAAAGCTGCATCCATTGCGTCTTCTCCTATCAGCTTTGCACTGCATACCACTGGCACTCCTGTGATCGTGGTATTTTCAGTCCGCGGCGTTTGTTGCAGAGGGAAAATGATATTAACGCCGTTTCTGTAAAGACTGCCGTATTCCCGCTGCATTCATTGTTCATCAACTTTCTTCTCGAATCTCATGTATGTTTGCTCAGGGTCCGCTATTGATGGTAGGCATCATCTGCAGCGGCACCTAACCCTCGTCTGTCGAGCACCACGTCTTCCAGCCTCCCCAAAGAATTGGTAGTCAAATTCGAATGTTGCATCACGCAAAGCGATGTCCCGCACGACTTTTTCCATGCGTCATTTAGTTCCATCGCCAGCAAAAACATGCGCACATCGGTACTCACCCTAACCTAGTGGTAGGCGTTTAGATAGCTGGGATGCGGCCCTTTCTTATTACCCTATCTTGCTCACAGGTCTGTATTTGAGATTTGGCACGTCACAAGATGAGATATTTTTGCAATTGATGTTGCATTCAATGACGTGGCCTGGGGCGTTCAGGATCTGCGGCGCATTAGCGTCCTGTGTACAAAGTTACAGATAGCTTCAACTTTATTTCAGGGTTTCATGTTCGAAGTAAGGATAGGCGCTGGAGAGAATACAGCGAGTACCTTGAACAGGTATTTCTACGCTATTTAAACTTCTTGCCATGACCTATTTCCCTCAGGCTCGTGCAAGAGAAGTACTGATCATTTGTGGGGGGCAGCTCGGATAATCATGAGATGAATGTCAAGGTGCAGGGATAACTGTGTAGATACTGAGCCCACCAGCCGATACTGAATCCGATATTGACTTGTGCAGACAGCAACTTCGACCTATTCAGAAACGCCGCATGGTTTACTTGTGTCCAAGCTCTTGCTATCGTTTATCTGAGGGAGATTTATGATTCATAAACACGTCAATGCCCAAATGCCGCATGTGTTCTATGACACACCGGTATTTATTTAAGTTCCCTATAAAGCCACAGGTCGCTAAGTACCCCAGTCAGATCCCGAAGTTAGATACGAGTCACGTAATTTCCAGGTCAGATGCTTCGACATGCGTACCCATCATGTCCTTGACGCTTGCAAATCTGTCAAAAGCTGATGTAGGCTTTAGAAACGTGCTGATGTGACGCTGAGGATCAGCGTCGCTCGAGTTGACAACAATATGATAACATAACCTGTGCACACTCACCATCGGGGGATACAACGGACATGAAGTATTACAAGTGAATATGGAAAATTAACACGCAAACTCTGGGAACCCGAGCATGGGGGTGGGGTAGGAACCTACCACAGTAGTACTACAGTAAAGAAATATAGCCTCGTCATCTCCGGTTCGTGAATTGCTAGGACTATAGTACTTAGGAGTCAACGTCCATGGGGGCGTAACAAGTGAGCATGTTCAAAACTCTAGTTCAGTAACGCGAGAGTGGATGTTTTTCATAGTGGGGCGTTGTTGGGGAGCCAACCAGCATTGCTGGATAATGCTCCATTGAGCATCGTTGACGCAAGAGTTGTCTGGGTGCAATGGCTTGACGCCTGTAGATATCGCAAAGAAGACCTGTGTGTCACGCTGCAAGTAATGATAAGGGATTTTGCCAGAAAGGACCTAGGGCGAGACTGAGGACATATCCACTGAGGCGCAAAGATACGCACTTGAAGCATGATACATCCAAAGGAATATACATCACCTTGAGTACTAGGATAGCCTACGGAATCGCTTGATTTGTCGGGCACTTGGAAAAGCTCTGGTCCGATCCATCTCACTGCCCCTCCGATGGAGGTAGAGAAATAAGACTCGCTAGAAAACTCCAATAGTAGAGCTGCCATCCCGAAGTCAGCCACACATGCTCGTCCGAGATCGTTGATGAAGATATTCGACTAAACCCAAGTATTAGTGTCGCCCAATAGGATCAAGTGATCCGTACCCCAGAGAGACTTCCGTGGATGATGTCATGGTCATGCACTGTCACAAAAGCTTAAATTGGCATGAGCAATAAAGGATAAGTCAGTGCGTACGATAAAGAACTGCGGAAATGACTTCCAAGAGCTGCAAAATCCCGTAAAATGGGTCAGCAATTGTGACAAGTGTGATGGCCGCTTACCATTGCCTTTCGGGTTGAGGCAGTGATTTGATGGTGGTTGTGCTCCAGGTAATGTGTCAGAGTGCCGTTTTCCATCCATAGACATACCAAGGCCGGTAATGGGCCAAATCCAAGTGTCATGCCGAAAATTGGCAGGAGGTTATCGTGATGCAGCTCTAGCCAGCCTTCAATTGCTATACTTAGTCTCTGTATTTCACGTTGAGTACACCAACAGGTAGTCTAATTCCGAAAGACTCGCCTTGCTCTTCCTATCCCTGCCCAAATCATTTCCGGGCGTCCTGATAGATTTAACGGCTACCTGCGGTTTGCTAGTTAATGTATTCTAAAATACTAATGAGATATAAATACCTGAATGGCCCCAGAATCCTTCCTCCAGCTACACTTCCACACATCACAATAACCTCCGTTTGCTGTGGGATAGGATCCCTTTCCTTCTATTTGTCCCGTAAGATTACCACTGGATAGAACCGTGACAGTATCAGACTAGTGTTGAAGTGAGTAGACATGAATGATACCTTATTGTCTGATGATCGGCGGAATATGCCTAAAATACGTGTCAGCAAGTTATGGAAAAGCTACACGAACGACCAAGGATGTACTGGTCGAGTTTGAACATGGAAAAAAGTGAAAAACTTGCCTGATTTTCAAGTTGCCACAAGCCCGAGAGAGGTAGTTGTCGGAGGAATCCCACAATGACGGCTCCAACCCATGACCGAACCGAAGGATGGTCAGACATCACAGTAAGGGCAATTCTCAGCACTTCGGGAGCAAGGTTCGGGAGAAATGCGAGGTACGTTACACGTACTTATAGTTGCCAGGGCGCTTCTTTCGAGCAGTGTGAACTTGTATAGCGAGTTTCAAATTTCACATAATTCACCTTGGCTGTATTGCGAGCACCACTGGATTCTCTTGGGGCGCTGCAAGCTTCGTTTTGCCTCTATCCGCATATGCATCGTGATGTGTTGCGATATCTGGGGTTCTTGGGGTGGAGAACGGAACATTTCAGTTTAGGAAGGCGGACCAGTCCAGCTGAGTTCCCATGCCTATTATCGCCGCGGCTGGCCGGCTAAACCAACTTAGCACAATATTTTGGCACATGTACATCATAGAACGAGTCGAATGCAGTAAGGCATACTTGTATGTACTAGGCAACTACTTATAGTCTCCCTTCCAGCTCCCTTTTGATGAATTCGGCTATATCCTTGACTGTTACATATCGCTCCTGCTTCTTACGCCAGCAGCGTCTCATGAATTCCCAATGGCGGTCAACAATGGGAGATTCCGGATGTCGTGGAGGTTCCTTGCCCTTGAACTTCTCACTGATGACCATGTAATCGGTCCAGATATCGTAGGGTACGCGGCCAGAAAGCACCTGTTGCCGAGTCAACATCATATTAGCAGTTTGGTACCATAACATGACTTGCCTGCAGCATCACACAACCCACAGAGTAAATATCACTCTTTACACATGCACGGCACGGAGATCCGTCTTGCAGGGGAATCAACAACTCTGGCGCAGCCCATCGCACATTCCCTGGCTTGCAGGACGTGAAGTATGAATTTCCCGTGAGCTCCACGTCCAAGAAGGAGAGGCCAAAATCTGACAAAAGTGGCTCTCCTCGTCCATCAATCAGTATGTTCGACTGCAAATGAAAATATCAGATCCAAAATATATATTATGGTTCATGAGCATACTCCTGTGATATCGCCATGTATGACCCCTTTCAAATGAACTAGAAGTCCATACATCAAAAGACGCCATGCACTTGTCGGAGGGCACTTACGATATGAAACTGCTGATACTAATCCTTGGAGCTTGGAGCACAGAATACGTAAGTCGGCCGTATTTGGTGAATCACCGGATCGAAAAGGTACTTACAATGTGAAATCTCAACCTCAAAGAGAGATCCTTGTGTTTCAATTCCAGGTAAGAATTCAGTGCACCGTTCTCAACCCATGGACAAACTAGGGCCGGAAGAGGACCAAAGCCCCATGTAAGTCCAAGGAGCGGTAAGATGTGTTCATCTTTCAGGGTAGCCCATGTTTTTGCCTCCCGGCACAGACGCTAAAATAGAATGAGATCACGGGATCACAGAGGATGTCGACAGCTTACCCTGCTCTTCTTCTCTCTATCTTTGACATTGCCCTGAATCCTGATTGCTTTCACGGCAACCTAGAGAACGGTCAGTTATAAGTGTGGGACTGACGGACACAATTTACACAAACCTTCATATTCTTCTGGACCCAGATACATTTCCATACATCGCTGAATCCGCCCATGCTGTCAGAGAAGGCACCCTTGTCCTTGATCTGTCCACTGAGATCAGGAAGGCCATCTATTGGGTGAAGGTGTCTAATTCGCCATGATTTAGAGTAAACGCCAAAATTACTAAGCCACCAACATTAGTTCATCAGCTTCATGGCTTGTGACTGGCTGTGACGCCGCTATGTGGTGTAGGATGTCTATCTGAGGCTGATCCTACAGTGAAGTGTTTAACTGGCTGCTGCTGATAGAGGATGTAGAATTACATACTAGGGCATTTGGACCGGGCTCAAACGAACGGCCAGGTGTGGTGGGCAGCATTCGGAGAACTGCTTCCCAAAATAAAGTGGGAGACCACCCACGAGTTGGGCTCACTGGTGACTCGGCCTTCTGTTCTGACATCAGGAAGTAGCGATGGGGCAGGGAGAGAGTAAGCGCAATTCAACACAAGTCATTATACCATCTTTTATGGGAGAAAACACGCCCTAGATCTGATAGATCACTATGGTTAGCACGTTGGCCTGTAAATTTCAGCCTGAGATACCGGTGCCGGAGAAACTCAAAGAATAAGATTCAGGTGGCAAGGAGCGCTCACTGTAATTGCCATCCCGGACGAGATCTCAAGTTATTGTTTGACGCTCTAGCAATGAGGTGATCAGCACTGAAGTAATATGGATAAGACGAACGACAGCGCATGTGGGCAGAGTCATAGATAGTGGATGATCACTATCGGAACGATCCATGACAGATATGCAAGGTGTTGCGGCACTGGCTTCTTCAGGACAGATTCGGATGCTCTAACGACATTCAGAGAAGGAGTTGGCCTCGTTGCATCAGATGACGATAGCCTGGCACAGATGTCCGATGTGAGTAGCCCACTTATACCGAATCAAGGGTTGCGTTATTATTGTATGGTGCTTACTATGGAGAAACTTCGAGGATACAAAAACAGAACTTGGCTCAAATGACGAGCAATGATTTTGTCGCACAAGAATATGCCAAGCCCGAACAGAAAGGCATGATGGTAAGCCAACTTTAAGAGATTAGTCGGGAGATGATGTATCGTGCTGTAAGAAGTAGAGCTGGCTTTTGATGTATTCATCTACCTGCTGAGATGATGGTCTGCGGTCCTTGATGGACCAGCAATCCTTAATAAAACTCCAATGGTGATCAAAGATGACGGGAAGCTCGGGACGCGACGGTTGTGTTCCTAGAGAAATTGCGACCACGACTTGTGCGTCCCGCTTGAACTCGTAGTAGGGCGGTTTTCCCGTCAATACCTAACGCAAGGGTGAGACTCGGTGTTGAAGGACCGTTATTTTGGGCAAACCTGGAACAAAATACACCCAAACGAGTATATGTCGCTGTTTGGTGTCGGGATCGCGGTGGCGCCTTCTTCTTCGGGAATTGCAAGAAGTTCGGGTGCTATCCACCGCACGGTGCCATTCAAGGCAGATGTGAAATATGACATGCCCACGAACTCCACAGCTATAACGGAGAGACCAAAGTCAGATAGATGGGCCCTCCCATCAGATGAGATGAGGACATTGGACTGCAAACGTGATCATCGTCAGTGATGAATTCAGGAAACCATTCCCTCACCCCAGTAAGATCGCCGTGAACAACAGAGCACGAGTGAACTGCAACGAAAGAACCATCACAAACTATGCTGCAAAATGGAGCAAGACACCTACGGTATTGAAGACCCGCAGAGACATCACTGAGCTGTGAAGGTGTGAGTGCGCTCTCAGCCAAATCACACAGGACATACCAGTTGGAAACGCCTGATGATGGACAGCGTTTCGCTATGGGATTCCAGATAACCTGAAAGTGATCCGTTGTCATACCAGGGGCAAACCAGGGAAACGAATTGGCCAAAGCCTGACACAGTGCCGTACAGCGGAACGATGTTATCGTGTCTAAGCCTCGACCAAACTTTGAGTTCACGGAGAAGCCTCTAAAACAACCAAATGACAACGCTGGATTGTGAGGAGCATGCTAACATACCCTATTTTTTTTCTTCACATCCTTTTCGTCTAGTGCTTGACTCCTGATTGATTTCACAGCCACCTGTGTGTCTTCATCAGACTCAAATAGGCCCCAAAATGGTGCGCACTTACTACGACACTGCTACCATTCTTGTGCCATATACATCGCCAGATATCACTTAGGCCACCAAAAGAAGTGGCATAAGAGCTCGTACGATTTAGTTGGCCAGTCAAATCTGGCATGGTATTCAGCCTGAACCAAGTTAGCCTCGATGCCGTAGTTTTTGGCTGAGGTCTCACCAGTTTGTTAGATCATTTAAATTTGAGTTTGGAATCGACTGTGGAGAACTGATTGGAGATGCTCCAAGTGGCATTGCCTGAGATCGGGCTGTCTGAAACATTTTGGAGAAAAGTTGGAGCTTGTGTGGCTTATGGTGTGAATTTGTGGTGCAAAGTTGCGTTGGCATTCCAGAAAGTTGACTCGCAACGCTAGACGATGATCCAGTACGTAAAACGTCATCAGCCGATTCTTGACTTTCGGGTGCGTCCTGACTTTCGACAGTCTGCTGTAGTATAGATCAGCTTTATGAATCGGGTACGAAAATGCAGAAGAAGAATTACAATGGAAGAATCGTAAAAATTACTCACAGACTTGTGCTCTAGAGCCTGTTGTTTTTGACAACAATCACGAGACGATTCATTGACAACATCCTTCGGAGCATTATTATGGTCCGCGTTCGGGTCTTTACTACCAGTAGTCGGATCTGAGCCGGCTAGTCTTTTCGAGAACAAAAAGAGAAAAATGGGTCGACACCAAGAGATTATACTGATGAAGAATGAAGAGGCCATACTGCATCACTGCGCATGGGGTAATGGGCAGAAATACAAGGTAGAAAGGTTGGTGTGCATAAATGGTTTTCCTTCTTGGATGCACATCTAGGCTGTTGAAAGCCTGACTAATTGAGGAGCGCTAGGGTTGTTGTCACCATGCTGCAATTGGTCCATATTTAACGCAGCGGTAAACCATCAAGTCATCGACAGACTGCCAGCGATAGGGATTTGAAGGACGTAGTCGAGCGGTTACCTGTGATTGGCAGCTATAAACGTATTTGTCCATGAAATCGAGGGTCCAGACACATAAGTGGTGCTGCGAGCAACAAACTCTGACCTAGTATCGCCAAAGCGTTGCATTTAGAGTGCCCCACCGCAGCCCGCTAGCTTCGGTACGAATTCACAACTTCTCTTGCCTCCCCTAAGCAGACAGTCATTCCTTCTATATTATGTGACTTCTCCAACTGTCAACCCAACTACGATGACTGTCCTTGGCATACGAATAAGTGGTAACCGAGATGGACGTTCGACGGACCTATTCATGAACTTCCAAGCACTTTCCAAGGGATTGAGACTGACGAGATGCCATCGCAACGATATCTTTATGCATATGTGTATCACAGTGTGCACATATTGAGGCTGCGCAACGGCAAACCTCATGCAGGACAAGCTTAATTGAGCCCAGTGCCGCATGGTGACAGAAATTATAGCTTCTCGCAACGAAGAGTCATTTCCACGTTGCGCATTCGCATGGAAAAATTTAGCGCGTTCAATGTGACAGAGTGGCAAGTGAGAAGGAATTTCGGAAATATAGCTGGACGGAATTTGGATGCATCATACGAGCGCTCAAGTTGAAGTTGAAGTTGAGTTGGCTCAATTAATTATGGTTGCCCTTAGTCTAGGGTTAAGGTTACCAATACCCTACGAATCGATGATAGATCTTCCCACCTACTCTTTAATGTCGCCCACCACCCCATATGTGCAGTCTGGGGAGCCTCTCAATGATTTCCTTCGTTCATTTTGGCAGCGGCAAGTGGATGCAGCAGAGCAAGAGACGCCAGATTACAGGCATCCTCCACTTCCTCTCGCTCGCATTAAGAAGGTCATGAAGAGTGATCCAGACGTGAAAGTACGTCGTTCCGTCATAGAACAATACTGAGTTCTCACTGACTACGTTCACAGATGATCGCAGCAGACGCGCCCATCTTGTTTTGCAAAGCATGTGAAAGTGCGTCCAGCAGTAACCTTTCCACCACAGAAGCTTAATGTTTCCATTCTCTTCCCTGCTTCGTCACGTAAAATTTCACATTGCTCACACAACAGTTTTTATCTCTGAAATAACTGCTCGCGCATTTATCATAGCCGATTCAAATAAGCGTCGAACACTGTCCCGTGCCGATATTGCGAAGGCGCTTGCGAAGTCAGACCAATTCGACTTTCTTATAGACATTGTCCCGAGAGAGGAGGGACTTACAGGATTGACTCAGAGTGGTACAGGGACTGGCGCTGTTGCAGGAGGATCTGGGTCGAGTATGACGAACTTAGTCGCAGGTGTACGTGTTACCAATATAGCTTGTCGTACCTCTCAATGAACTTCCGTCTAGCCAAGTCAAACTGCTCCTCATCAGGATTCTGAACACCATGCAGGTGATGAATCTGGCAATCTGCCTTCGGCAGTGGTACTGGATCAGGTAAGAATTGTGATATGCTTTGTGGCGTTAGATTCTATTCTATCTCCTAGGACCCTGTTTTCTCCCACTCCTGAGAACCGCCCTGTGTGTATGACGTTCTCACCCTTGCTTTTCACAGCTGCAGTCTCTATTGGCGCCATCGAACGCAATGCACGCAGCGTGACCCACTCAAGCATTCACCGATGTATTCTAGTAGCTCGCATCGTGGATTTGAAATGGGTTGCGCAGGAAGGTCTCCATTTTAGCAGGGTCCGCATCACAGCACATTGCGGTAGGACATCCTGCACCTGCTGTCGTACCTACACCGATTAGATTTACTACACCGTACTCTGCCCCTAGTGAGCCAAGGCCCCCTTCAGAACCCTAGTCGGCAATGGAAACTAAGGTCATTCCTGTGGCATGTTTTTATTCCGTACACGCTGCCATTGGTCAACACACGCACTGCAAGCGTGAGAAACATTTTGAAGATAGTACATGCGTGGTTGGCTACGTAGAGAATTCGAAATGGCCGCGTCTACAGATTTGATGGAACACTTCCATCCTTTATCCTAGTAACTCCATGGACGTTTCCCGAGGCAGCGCGACTTGCAATCATCCAAGCAAGAAAGCATTGCAGATGAGTTACACGATTATAGTGCTTTCAACATACTCACATGTCGGATGCTTCAAGATTTGCTTGCTAGAGATCATCCAAGCGCTGAGTTGGCCATGGTCCATTGGAAACCTGCCCATAACTTGTAATTGCGGTTCTTACGTACTGCGACACCTTGATTGATTCTGTGAACATCATCATTTTCCCGGGCCCGCTGATCACAGTGCACTGTGACACTCGGCCTTGACTAATTTAATCAAGTATTCTGACGTTCATCAAGGATTCAATTTTTCAACGGATTCATTCAATATCGGCTGAATGGCTATAATCTAAATCCATCATCAATCGCCTTGCAGCAGTTCCAGTGTAAGTATTACGAGTAATGAGATGATCAATTGATCACCCCACATACTCCGTACGCATGGTACAAGTCACAGCCGAGTCATAGCTACATAGGATATCGATGGCTATGGACTGGTGACATACAGAACCCAGTAGCCACAAATCGAGAAATCTCACATTAGAAATCTGCCGGACAGCGCGACATCCGGATGTGCACTATGACATTGATATGGTGATGATCTCTCTTAATTTCGGCTCAGGACGAATTCACGTAGGTTTTTGACATCTTGTTCCAACCGGTACCTTGGACCCGACACAACCCCTCCCGCCTCAAAGCTGCCATTCGATGACATGTATCATGCATCATGTCTTGAAAAAAGATGTGACCAACGAATGTAAAGGTATCGCTAGACAGACGATTCTGAGTCGGGACCCGAACTTGGAGCTTTAAGTTCGGGATCACAAGAGCAGTGTAAGTACAAGGCAAATTACATACTACTCTGTACTACAGCCCTGCATGTGGCTTTGAATTTCGGTGTTGTACGCCATTCATTTTACTCCATCTGAACTGTCAGTTACTACTAAAAGATACAGCCTGACCTCAAATTCTGGGTTGGCCTAAGGAGACAGCAATGAATCGACATATATGATTTCTTGGCTTACATATCAACATGCTCATTCACAATATGAGTCTTAGACGACTTCGATAGTCAAAGGAAGTGCATGGCTCTACCCGAAGTGCTTCCTCTGCAGGAGTAGCGACCCTAGGCACCGAGTCAAGGCGATGTTGTATCAATTGACTCGTTTAGAAATCATGCTTCAAGTATGTGTATCGCTTCCTGTATCATATGATAATCAGGAACTTACCTTTTAACGTTCGACACTCACGAAGAACGAGAGCTTCATTGCGCTCAGATGGGCTCCATATCGTGATCGGCAATGAAACTTTATGTGCTCAACGTTACTGCGCGAGCAGCCGAAGCGCTGGCAAAGTGCCGGATCAACTTAGTATTCATCTGCTTAGATGCTCAATCCGTTAGGACCATAGCCAGGAGCACAGCCATAGCCTGTCGTAGCATTGCAAAAGTCTCCAGTGGGTCATTTTGCATTATACATGGCAGTGCTGCACGGGACCTGAAACGGAAGAACTTTGCAAATTTGAGCAACGAACAACGAAGTTCCAGTACATACAAAGTTCACCTAGTTCCTGAGTTGCCTACTGGAGGCCCGAAGTGTTGTTGTCGCAGCTATGTGTTTCTAAATCGATAGGCCAGATTCCATTTTACCAACTTGAACTCACCACTTCAAGTTTTTACGCACGGCACATCAGCATGCTGTAATCGTGGAAAATCCCGTGAGTACTGGCGTTTGGAAGTTCCACAGCGCGCTGGCAATGGCGGCCTAGTCCGAAAGTCGCATACCATCCAGTAGGCGCGAACATCGAAATTCCGGTATAAAGGCAGGGATCTTGCAAAGTCTAGTAAGTATTCTCATTCTTGTGGTTACTCCAGCCAGCCTATAAAGATCTCAATTCATCACCCTGCCAGCACGAATAATGGCTTTCTTGTTGTCCTGGATCTCGAGCGTGTTGCCTGGTCAGAAATGGTGGAAAGCCCAATCTGAAACAGATGGGTCGGGCTCGAAGCACCTGGATGTAGATGTCAATGACAATGAGTGAGTACACGTAGTCTCTAGCAGAGGCTGACTCATATGCCAATCTTTTCCACCAATCTAGGCGCCTGGTCGACCTTACCACGAAGGTCGTCAAGGAATTGACTTATGCTATAGCCCAGGGCAGTTTCGGTGATGTGTGGAAATGCACATTTTCCGAAAAGGATAATAGTGTGGAGGTTGGTATGAGTTTTGAAATAAATTCTGATATTTAATGATAAGTTTCCAGGTGGCCGTCAAATGTGTAAGGATCGAAATTCTGGATGATGGTTTCAAGGATCTCGTCTACGTGGTGGGCCAATATGTTGTAGAGCACCCACCATAATGACACACAAATTTACAGAGGTTGATGAACGATTTCCACAAGTGGAAACCACTTCATCATGATAACATTCTTCCCCTGTGCGGAATTACCTACGGGTTTGGCCCAGTACCAGCCATCGTATCTCCGTGGATGTCAAACGGATCCTTGAGCACATATCTCGAAAAAAACTATGACAGTCTCTCTACGGCCCACAAATTCGGCTTGGTCAGTTTTCCTCAATGATATAACCGCACCACAGTTCACGAGCGTCGCAATAGCTTGCTGATGTAGCTGCTGGTCTTCAATACCGTACGACATGTCATTTTCCCATTGCATTAAAATAAGCTGACATACGGCGCTTAGTCCACTCTAAAAATGTGGCCCATGCAGATCTCACAGGTGTAAGCAACAGTACAGTATGCAGATATATGACCCTTCTCACATCCTTTTAGAGCAATGTACTCATCAACCGCGACGGTAGAGCTCTTGTAGCAGACTATGGGCTCTTGACTACATGTTCCGACCTAAACGGGACCTCTTATATAAGGAGTAACGTGAGATGGGCTGCTCCCGAGCTTTTCGATGTTCCGGATACCGAGGATATGCCTAGCTCACCCAAACTAGAAAGTGATATTTACTCTTTTGGATGCATCGCATACCAGGTTTGTCAACGGCATACATTTGCGGGGCTCTTGTTCTCATTTGTTTCAGGTTTTATCGGGCCAACAGCCGTACTGTAACATTCGCAGTGATCACCAGGTGGTTGTGGCCATCCTAAGGGGTATCAAGCCTAAGCGTCCAGCTGTTCCTGCCATTGAAGATTGTCACTGGAATTTCATCGAGCAATGTTGGGTCGAGCTATCACAGCGACCCCCCATTGCTAATGTCCGAGATTTGATGTATCACTATAGAGATACATGTGTTAACGTATAGACAGGTTTGGCAATCGATTGTTTGTTTTCCATGCACATTAGATGAGGATCTGTCGATTTGAAGAACTCACTTAATGGGGGATCCATGATTCTATCGTCACACTCCAATGCTCTGACCCCTACCTGGCTGTGTCGGTCACATGTCTAGAACTATGGCAGTACGGGCGCCCAATCCGTCTCCTGCGAGTGATTGAAATGGCATGGGATCGTGCAGGCTCCTCTGTTCTCGCAACGTGTACGTCTCGAAACGACACTCTGGGGCCCACAAGATTGCAGGGTATTGCTCGAGAGCCCACGTTGTAGTCACCATTATGGCGTGGCGGAGCGCGGCGGTCAACGGAAACCGAGTGAAATTCTACGGTCGCAATGCACATTCGAACGGAAATTAAAATTTGAAGCGCTCTGTTCAAGCTACAACGTTACGAACCAGATGGCAAGTAACATTGAGTGCGCACACCGCCAAGAGATGTTTCAAGCGGCGACGAAGTGACTAGTGAACTAGTGACTAGTGACTTACGGTGCTGCTGTAAGGACTGCAAAGGTCTTGTACCGAATCAAGCTTGGTAATCAGCACTGATCTGGTGCGGGATTCGCTGGCATTGATAAAAGTCAACTGGTCATTGGCTCTATATCGCGGATCAATGGAAGAGAATGGAGAACCAGCGCCGCTAGCGCGACTTCTAACACTAGGCACTGGTGGACCGAATTCCATTTTCGATAGTGGAATGGGCGATGCCAATTAATTGCGAAAGCGAGGTGTTGATTTATTGTTCAAACGTTCATGCATGGCAGTTTTGTGTTCAATTTCAAAAGTGCGTGCTTACCAGGCAGCTTCCGAGTTAGCCCGCTTCAACTTTAAAGGAGCAATGCATGAGTGTACTAACCTAAAGTAAATGATTTTCCCTTTCTTATCCCACTGCAGGTCTTGGTTAGAGAAGTTTGGGAGGAAGTTTTGGTGGTGGAGAGGCCGCCCGTCTATTATATCTACCGCTGGCGGTAGCGGGATAGACCCCAACAACCAGCAAGTCCATGATTGTACTACCCTGCGACAACGCACCTGCTTATGCGACTTCTAATGCAGCCTGCTCGACCTTACGGGACTCGTATCCAAGGAGTCACCTCATCCAATAGCGCACGGTAGCTTTGGGGATGTGTGGAAATGCACCTACACTGCATCCAACCGTCAAGGTCTGGAGGCAAGCATGCTACACGTAGGGCTATCGAGAGATCTGAATCCATCATGATAACAGGTGGCAGTCAAATCCATAAGGATCGACGTCGCAAGCAACGATTCCAGGGCCAGACTGACTCAAGTTTGTTCTCGTCTTTCCCTTTGCATGCGATGATAAGCTTGCTCAAACCTCATGGGTTCGCAGAGGCTCTTGGACGATTTCCACGCACGGAAGCAACTGCACCACGAAAATCTTTTACCTCTGCTAGGTTTCAGTCATGAATTTGGGTTACTTCCAGCCATGGTTTCCCCCTGGATACACAACGGCTCGCTCACCACATATCTTGAACACAATTTCGCAGAAATGACCATCGAACAAAAGCTCCGTATTGTGAGTTGTTTCTCAAAAGCGCTCTTACATCATCATGGTATTCATTGGACCCTTAGTTGCGACAAGTCGCTGCAGCCATCAGCTACCGTATGTAGAGTCTTCGATGATTTTCAAGAACACTGAGTAATGACATTGCAGTCCACGCGAAGGGCGTTGTTCACGGCGACCTTACTTCCGTACGTACCAGTTGTCTCTTGTCCATCTTCTAGCTTTGATCTGGAACTGCAGAACAATATTCTGATAGATTCGGACCGCAATGTCCACCTAGCAGACCATGGAATCCTCGCAATGTGCTCTGAGCTCTCAGGGACTTCATACATCAGAAACAACGTGCGATGGGCTGCGCCAGAACTCTTCGAGGTGCCCGAGGACGAAGAGTCATTGGTCCCTCCAAAGTCAGCCAGCGATATATATTCCTTCGGATGCATAATGCTTCAGGTTCGAAGCGTTTCATATTTTTGCGTTGTGTTGCGGCTAAGATTCCGTAGGTTCTGACAGGTCGACCACCCTATGCAGACGTGCGAAGCGATCATCAGGTCACTGTTCTGATACTCAAGGGTAAAAAGCCCACAAGACCATCGAGCCCGCACGACGCAGATGCTTTCTGGAATTTCATACAGAAGTGCTGGAGTGATGCTGGACGTCGCCCCTCTGCAGTTGATGTTGTAAATTTTCTAGGGCCAGATGCACTGATAAAGCAATCAAACAGCTGATTGGTATCACTAGCACTGGCAATATTGTTTATTTTATTTACGTCGGTCTACTTATGTCTCAATATGTGGTATTATATAAGCATAGAACCTGGAAAGTTACGGTACTGTCAGCCTGACTTTTGACTGTATCTATTCGGAATTCGCGCTCGATGCGTGAGCGTTGGTGAGCATGGTAGGTTTTTTTTTGCCGATGCTGGTTTTATTTCACTGGTTGATTAAGGGAAGAACAGGTTCTTCTGGGTACGACGGGTACTTCGGAAGGCAGGCAAACATCTCTTCAGTGATTCCTTGCCACAGTGAACCAGCCAATCACCTTCTCTATTTGTTGCGTGGTTTTGGCAACCAGTGTAGGACAACGACTCCGAGACTCCCCTTGGAGCGGTAATTATGATAAAGGTTTGTACAAATTAGTATTGGTTTACACGCTGCAAACGTTTAATTTAGGTCTGCGCGCGATGTCATCGGGGTCTGTGTCGTATTTGAAACCATCTGCTCAGATGTCGTGCTACTTATGAGCTGAAAATCCGCGTTCTACACGATAGCCACGAGATGCGGGCCTTGCCATTATCCAAGCGCAAATCAAATGTACCTACAAAGGAAAGCATTCAGGATCGATCAAGGCGGAAGACTGGCCTGTTCATGAGTTCAGCAGAACCAATACTGGATGGTCGAACTAAGCAAGATACAGAACTATGAAACCTTGGCATCGCCTGTCGCGACATGAGGACCATCGTGCAGGCTGTGGTGGGGTTGGGGCAGTCTACCCAAGCCAAGCCATCTTTCATCCTCGGTTTGTTCCGTGTCTTGGGGCACGAGTCACATTGCATGAAAAACTCACCATCAAAGAGCGATATCAATGTGGCCCAGTTACCATTTACGTTGGTGAGTGGTTAAATCACCGCACAAGCCGCTGCCGCGTGCCTTCATCTTAGACCTTGTCATGTGTGGGCATGTTTCTTTCAGATCCTGTGCGAGCGTCAAAGACGCCCTGCAGGCCTTGTGCAGGTTTTACTAATATATGAACAGATAGATGGTTTGGATACTATTGGTACAGGTGAAATGGGACGGGTCAATTCAGCACAGTCAGTCATCAGTTGCTTTGCCCAGTCAAGACTAAGAAGGGTTATTATACATGCTGTACAAACAGTCAATTCCTTCGAAATTGACTGTCACGGAACGACTGATTTGTATTGATGACGTTTGGTAGCTTGGCGAAGTTTGAACTATCATGGTATCACCAGTTGAACTTTCTTTTGAAGTTCCATCTCTTTGCCACAAGAATTGTGTTTTACTAATGAAACCACCGAGAGTGAGTATTGCCTCGCGCAATGACTGCTCATTTTAGTGCTGCCAGTGCTCTCCACATCCCTGACAACACGCTTCAAGGTGTCTCATTGTCCGTCGCACATCATAGGAAGTTCCTGCTTGACGCCTACTGCCAGCGCTCATGGGCGTTTGAAGTGAAGAGGTGGCGTTAATATTCATTCGATCAATACCAGTCGTGGTTTCCTCAGTTTGACCCTATGCAGTCTCTTTCCACCGTAATTTTCGGCGGGATGACTACGATGTCATCGCACTATTGTTGTCTGCATATAAGATTGTAGTTCGTCAGTGCTAGGAAACAGGACTATTTCCCACTATGATCGGCATGCCCACCCTCTTCCAACAGTTTCTAGCTTTTGTACGTTTATCGCCAATGTCCCCGAAGCTTTTCATCCATCTCACTCTAACAGGTTGGCCGTGCACCTATTTCCGCAAGCCAGACCCAGATTGTCGATACTCTTGATAGAACTTCTGAAGATCGTATTTCCAATGGACGCCTCTCTACCTCTGATGCAGAAGACTCGTATGTTGTTTCTTTGCCTCACGTCAGGGCTTTGTAAATATCGAACAATAGTAGTGCTTTCTGTATCAATCCAAGTGATATCCAGAGGGAAACAAGCTACCCAACCGCCTCGGGTGGCCTTGGAGATGTTTACAAGTGTGTACGGAACTGCGGCGCAAGTTTGGATGAGGTATTTCATAAACTTGCTTTTTCCGCATGTCCTGATTGTAACTTCAGGTCGCGGTCAAATCCCCACGATTCGCAAATCTGAGTGATCTTGAATTTGCCAAAATCAACAAGGTATATTATGGTCCAGTCTGACAGTTGCATATCTGAACTTTGAAATGCAGAATCTTGACCACGAGATCTGTATATGGACCAAGTTGAAGCATCAATATGTATTGCCCTTGTATGGCACTGTAGAAGGGTTCGGCTTATTTCGCGCATTGGTTTCCCCCTGGATGCCGAATGGGACTTTGGACTTTTACCTTAATCATGCACATAAGACCCTCTCAATGATGGACAAGCTTCGGCTGGTGGGTTTTATTCACGAAGCCGCGTGTGGGAACTCACTATCCCATGTTTATATAGCTTATACAAATTACCGAGGGGCTTCAGCATCGTGAGTGATGGCCTGACTATGGAAACAACCGCGATATAACCATGTTTACTGCAGTCCACGACCACGACGTGATACATGGCGACCTCTCCAACGTAAGTTCACACATTTCGTGTATGCAGAATCTTATTGTGATTGTAGAAAAATGTTCTGGTTGCTGCCGATGGATCCCCTCGTCTGGCAGATTTCGGTATCTCCAATATCATGGTCCAATCCAACCCTGCCTTTTCCTACCACACCGGTGCAGTACGTTGGGTCGCCCCAGAGCTCATTGACTCCCCGGAAGATCAGCCCGTACGATGCGCAACAAAATCTACCGACATATATGCTCTCGGCGGTATTATGCTTCAGGTTCATAATCTCTCGTTGGCTTGCTAGTGACGCTAACATCACCTGCGTGCAGGTTTTATATGGGAAACAGCCTTACTGGTGGCTGAAGTCCCCCATACACGTTATCTCCGCTAGATTCAAACACACAGAGCCTGTCAACACCCCTACAGAGATTCAGCCTGATCACCTGGAATTCATGCGGCGGTGCTGGTCAAAGGAGAGCGAGGCTCGTCCGTCAGTAGAAGAGGTCATAAAATACCTTCAAGAAGCACGAAGCACTATCGAATGAGACCCCGTCGTCTGCATAAGGTTTCACTTTTGAAGCGATCTTTTTGTTTTCTTTATGATAACACGGGTTGTGTGCTATTATATATCACGTTGCTCCATGTATATTCTCAATTCTCAAGTGTTGAATGGTACACTAGCTGGATTCGTATTTGTGTAGGAGCCATACTAATGTACCAGCAGACTGCTTGTAATACAGATATTATAGTACATGCAAACAAGGCAGTGGTAAATTGGGAAGTACACATGTGTCGTTTCGAGATCACAGCATCCTGGGCCAGCTTGCTCGTATCTGTTGTTACTCTGCTCCTAAGAACTTTACAATCGCAGAGGCCACAGGGCGATCTCCGAATTTGACAGATATACATTTTAACGAATACTCCTTGTGTGCACCTTCGACGCCAGTGAATTGCCGGAAGGGTTCTGTTCCTGCGACTCTTGCCGCAATGATGTGATAGGCTTTGTTTAGCCAAAGATAAGGTTCTTGTCCAGAAAATAGCTGCAGATAGTCAGCACAGTAACTGCCATAAACTCGAATAGGACACAACATACCTGAAGCATGATGCAACCATATGAGTAAACATCGGCGGCTTTGGTTGGCATCACCACTCCCCCATGCTCAGGTAAAGCAAGCATCTCAGGCGCCATCCACCTCACATTTCCTTGGTGGCACGAATTGAAGGTGTTGTTTTGTGATTCTGAAAGGATCATTGAGAGACCGAAGTCTGCAAGATGGAGACGCCCGTCGGCGTTAATTAGAACATTGGTCTGTAAATCAAATTGTCGTACTGAGACATCGTAGTTACGACTTTCAAAGACGTACACATGTCAAATCGCCATGGACTACTCCTTTGTCGTGTACTAACAAGTCGGTGAGCACGTCTGATCGAGACACAGCATAAAATTATAAATTACAATACTTGAGGCCGGCAGCTATCTGTCTTAACTGAAGACATGTCAGAACTCGTCCGGTAGTGTGAGTTATGGTGCGTACCATTCTCAGTTTGTCGGCCTTGGAAAGAACACGTCCCTGTTTCAGATAGCTATCGAGCGATCCGTTTTCCATCCAAGGAGAAACTAGCGCAGGTAATGGCCCAAAGCCATCGACAACACCATTAAATGTGAGAATGTTTTCATGCTCCAGGGTGATCCAAACATAAGTTTCGCGACGAATCCTCTGTGAGTTGAAATGGTTGAACACAACGGTTTTCAGTTCATTCTGGTTCTCACCTTGCTTGTCCTATCCACCAGTTCAATATCGTTTGCTTGAGGAACTCTGACTGATTTGACTGCGATCTAAAAATAGTTGATATCACGAATATTCGATCGATTGCACAATTACCTTGGACGTTCCAACTTGAGATTGTCGAGACCAAGAGCACATCCAGACATCACCGAGCCCTCCTGTACCACTGGGGTATGACTCGAGTTTTTCGACTTCTGTCACAGGAATATTAGGTGGTTCAATTTTGAAATCAACTCGGTGAGGGGGCTGGGGAGTGCCGTTTCTCTTCTGCTGAGGCCCGAAGGTAATCTATGACTGCTATTTCCATAGAATGCAAGAGCACGAACTTACCACTGATGTTTGAGAAAAACAATTGCCCATTGCAAGCCCGCAGCGCTGAAGGTGGCGAAAGGCAGTCGTGCGATGTCGTGGTCGAAGCGGTTAGTCTGCAAGTATAATATAGTTGAAAATACAGACGCTCAACAGACACAGCGTGGTGGGGCAGTGAATTTCTAGTGACCATAATTATTGTGAACTCCATGCCAGTTTGGATAAAACTCTGGTGGTAAACTCAAAGCTCGAAATATTAATGCCGCATGTCAGCCCAACACCGCTTGAATGACCAAATTAAAGTTCAGAAGGCTAACTTAAGATGCATCATGGGCACTAGGCTGTGGCAGTGCTCATGTTAGCAGTGCTCTCGGCAACTGCCGTGGCGTCATGAATGTTCCTTCCACCATGTCCACGACTTGAAGCTTTAAATTTTAAGCCGCTGCCACACATACACATGCCTATATTTCGTGATTATTACACCGGCATTGTAAAACAGTATCACAAGACTCCTCGCAGTCGCCGCATCTAATGATGTCGCATAACACTTTCATATCGCAACTATTCTGCCACACAATGGATGAGATTTTCGTGGACAAACATAGATCTTCCATCAGACTTTCACGAAGGATTCCATTGAAGCTGCACTGGTTGGCAGCGCCTGCTATAAAACGGAATTCTTCAGCGCTTTGGACGTTCTCAAGTTATGCAAGGCATTTCCGTAACTGGCAAGAGAGAGAATCCTGTGTACTGGGCTACCGCGAGATAGCCGCAGAAACATACCATTTCTTCAGGTATTTTTCTACCAGATCTAAGTGGGCTTACTAGCTAGGAAGGTCTCACATATGAACGCAGTCCTAGGTTCATTCGGTCTCGCGCCTCTTTGTTGCACTAGAGACCCCTCTAGCCTCAAATGAGACATTTTATTTGGATGAAAGTCCAGCGCAAGTGTTCGTTTCAAGGACTGCAGCCGGCCAGCTTTATCCGGGGTCCGGATTTCTAGAACGTCTGATATGGGGACTAATAGTTTCCCGAGTTAAGCGCTCGCTTGTCACGATTGGTCTATTTGTTTTTACTTCATCCCAAAGTACGTGTTTGATATCTGAAATATAGTGTTTGACACCCCAGTCATGTTGCTCTAGGTGTGTTCGCTCAGGACACAAATAACAACTCACCATGTTGTCTTGAATCTTCTGGGAAAGTCTGGAGACGCAGCCGATCGAATCTGCCAATGTCCAAGTGAGAGTTTTATAATCTGCGTTACGCAATCATTGGCGCAACCCTTGAACAACAAGACAGACGTCATGATCTAGTCCACACAGATCTTACAGCTTGCTGTACTCGAGAAGCTTGATCGCCTGCGGGTCGTAGGAAAGTGCCTGTAGCATATCAGAATTTGGGTTCCACGTTTCATCGGCCTTAACCAGAACCCGTTTCTACCTCAAAGCGTTCTCATCTCCGATATCGAAGGACATTGTCCTCCTCAGTCATCGCACACGGCGATACAGTCCTTGTTCGAGTCTGTCTGTGGCAGAGATAACCAGAGAATTGAGCAAGCGTCACACGCTTACTTCTATGACACGTTTGGAGAAATAACACGTCTATCGTTTCGGATGGGGAAGGTACGACAAAGATGAGCAACTGAGGATGGAATACTGGAGCGTTGTACCTTGCATGTGCTTGTGGATGCATATGGCCAAACATGCGTATCGCAAGATATATCCCCCTCGGAGTCTGATTGAAAACTCTTGGAGTCAACTAATTATTGGTGTATAAGCCATTGAATGACACACAGCCCATCAGGGCTTTCCATCACAATTGTTATCAAGACGCTCAGGTCGTAATTAATGCCTCCATATGGCCGTGGTATTTTTATGTTGACGGCATTGATAATCTCTCTCTTCAGCAGTAGTATAAAAGGATTTGGTCTGCTGCATCCCATCAGTTGTCTAGCACCTTTTGTTTTTTGACCTCTGAGATCTAGCTTTACTTCGCAATGGGTGATCCCTCCCCTGTAAGTTGGTATTACTTCCATGTTGATTATATACTAATATTGTTAGCAGAGGCTAGTTCAATTCAAAATTGAACCAACCCCTATTCCTGAGACGGACATCGCAAGAGATGGCAAATTTCCTATCTTCAGAGGAGGGTTCGGTGACATCTGGAAGTGCTCAATGGCTACACAATCTGGAACCCGACACTTTGTGAGTTGGTACACACATAGGTAGAAGACCCATCATTTATCATGTTCAAGGTCGCTGTCAAATCTATCAGGATCCTTTCACTAACAGATGACAAAAAAATACAAGCGATAGGCAGGGTTAGGGCGGAGATTCACATACGGTTCCACTCACTGATACATTCGTTCCCTAGAAAGTTCGTCGCGAGGCCTATGTTTGGATACAGTTACAACACGACCACATTCTCCCTCTCGAGGGTGTGACTGTCGCTGAAGAATTCGGGCCACTTCCAGCACTAGTATCTCTATGGATGGAGGAAGGATCGCTAGACGATTACTTGAAGCGCGAGCATTCCGGAATGCCCGATCTTCGAAAACGAGAGCTCGTAAGTACCAAATGACAACTGCACTAGCTTATACTTGACCATGATTTCAGATATGGCAGGTAACTGCTGGTATTAGTTACCGTGCGTTCCGTTGTTAACAAACGCACCATTCACTAAAGACTATACACTAGTGCACGGCAAGGGTATTGTGCATGGTGACTTGACGGCAGTAGGTCTTATCCCAATCTACATGTAATGTGTGACTGAATTCAATGACAGACCAATGTTTTGGTTGATAGCTCCGGTCGCCTCCGTCTCGCAGACTTTGGTCTATCAATGATCCTTGCTGAGTCAGGAAACGCCACTTTCAATTCCTGTCATCCGGGAAACGTACGTTGGATGCCCCCTGAGGCTCTCGGAGCTGGAGCCGGAGGTGAAGATGAAGATGAAAATGAAAACGATGCTAAACATGAGAAGCCAACCAAAGCTTGGGATGTCTACTCGTATGGCTGCGTGGTGTTGCAGGTCTGTCGGATTGTTAATACACAAAACAACCTGCTTACAATAGTCCCAGATCTTCTCGGGAAATCAGCCCTACGCTTGGTTAACAAATGTTTTATCTGTTATGGGCGCAATGCAGAAGGGACGTGTGCCTTTCAGGGGTATACAGAGTCATGGAGTGTGTCAACAGCTCTCACCGTGTTTGAATAAGGTATCAGCCGATCGCCCGACGATGGACGATATCGTGAGAGTTCTGGGGCCACGATAAACGCCATCATGTAGTGAGATATCACGATAGTGTTGCGAGGAAGTTGGAGGATATTGCCACACAAGATAGTACTTATATAATACTGCGTTGTACTTTAAACATATACTTTCCTATGCATTTTGTGTGGGCCAGGCGCGGCAGAACTCAAGTTCTTTGACAATGAAGATGCCTGAATATGTTATATATGTTCTTGTCAGGCAGCGAAAGCGCATACGGCTCGCTGGCGTGTGCATACGGAGGCACCCCATATCACTGTCAAAGCAATAACTTCAATTTTATACTAGTATGTATGAGTGATCGTGTGATGCTATGTACAACTTGAATAACATTGCCATGAGTCACAGCTACCGAGCCAGCGGATGTGCGGGCCCATATTATACTCGGACACTATACTATGCTAGTGAGGCAGCTAGAATTAAACAGACGAAAACGAACCAGATCCAGACAGTGACATTACGTAGATCTAGGGTGATGCCCCGCTAGAGATAGCTTTTTCGAGAAAGACAAGCACCTCCTCCACTGATGGACGTTTCTCACCCTCAACTGACCAACAGCGCCGCATGAAATCCAGGTAATATGCTTGAATATGCATGGTGTTGTTAATGGGTTCTTGGTATTTGAACTTTAATGCCATGACTTGCAGGGCAGTCTTGATCCACCAGTAGGGCGGTTTGCCGTATAGCACCTGCGGAAACCGTCTCAGCGTCATAAACAAACGTAAATGAGACACTGACCTGAAGCATTATACACCCAAGAGCATATACATCACTGGATTTTGTGGCACATGGCACGGTTTTACCGTCATGGAGGACAATAAGCTCTGGAGCCGCCCAACGAACGGCACCAGTTTGGTAGGAGAATGCCGGGTTGGATTCTACCATGATATTCGAAACACCAAAGTCTGCAAGGCGCGGGGATCTATCGGTATCAACTAGGACATTGTTCTATAATCATAATCAGCGGGTCACGGAGTGTGTGGTGCGTGTAAACATACGCTGGTGAGATCGCCATGGATTACGTTATTGTCGTGGACTGTCCATAATATGGTTAAGCTGGTCGTTTCCAAGCCAATCCGTTACTTACGATATTTGAGCCCCTCAGTGATTTGTTGAAGCTTTGAGATATAGTGAGCTCCCGTAATTAACTTCGAAGGAGAAACCTACAATGCGAAGCCTATCCGTCGTCGTGAGGGTTTCATGCAGACGAGCAAGGTAGGAGTTCAATGTCCCGTTCGGCATCCAGGGGGAAACCAATGCTCGAAACGGACCGAAACCTGTTACGGTGCCATGCAGGCATAACACATACTGATGATCTAACGTAGTCCAGATCTTGATTTCGCGGTCAAGATTCTGCGTTCCACAAAAATGAAATTCAGACACGCGGCAGCTCCAGAAGCTACCCAAACATACACGATTTATTTTAGCAATTTCAGCGTCAGTGAGACTTGGGAACCGTGGAGATTTGACTGCAACCTAAGCACGAGTGAGCATAAGCATGAAGATTGATGGGTGGCATACTTCTTCTAGAGTTGCGCCACTGTTCAATGTGCATTTATAGACATCTCCAAGCCCACCCGAAGCGACCGGAAAATTGGTTTGCTTGGTGGCAACGCTCTTGTCGATAATGAACGAACCACACTTTGATGTCTGAGGGGTTGCGGCCTGAATTAGAGTAACAAGTTGCAAGTCATCTTCTTCAGAGCTGGAAAAGCATCCGCTTTGCCCGTCTTCGGAGGTATGGGAGTCTTGGCTCAAGGAAGGTCGCCCATCATCGGAAGCCTGAGCAACGTCAGATGTAGATCCAGAGCTGGGTGAATTGGGTCGCCGAAGGTAAAGAGAGACTCGATGTGCAAGTGTCTTCACTGGAGCCAGCATATCGATAAGAGTAGTTCAGGTGGACGCACTTTTTGCAACAGCAGCCTGCCGTCTTATACAGAAAACATACAGCGGCTACCGCTGATATCGCGAAGAAGATCCACCAGTAGCTCCGGGGAATAGAAATTGCAGAGGGCGCACCAGGGCAGCTGCAACTGGCAGTGTGGATTGAATGAAATCCACGCTGAATGCTGGCTTTCCACCGTAAACGCCCATTTCTAAACGCGTCAAGTGGAGAAAGACAGACGATGAGTTCATCAGACTTCCTGGGGCGTGTCCAGGGATGTGGAGTAACCAATTGAAACTTTGGCCCAAACTACCCTATCGCACGAGGCATCGGCCTCGGTATTGAACAGCCCGTGAATCTTAATGACCAATTCTATGTTAGCAAATGCTGTCTGACTTCTGACTTCGAGCGCCGAGAATATGCGCTCCTCCTAAAAATGCTGCTTCTAGATCTATGATAATAACTCGAGGCGGCGCCTACCACGACTCGTGTTTTTCTGTCCACTGTAAGTCCGTTGTATAAACCAACCGTATCGGATAAATGGAACTCACGTCCTGATTATCGATCAGTCATATCCAGCTGCTCGGACTGTTCACATTCCATAATCCACGGAAACTTGATGAGTGATGTGCATGCTCATCTGACTCGTAGAGTTTCTCCCAATTAGAATTCTCGTCGATTGTGCATCCTCCGAGTCTGCTTACACAGCAATTCAAGGCTTGAGGCATAGCACCCTGGATGCGAAAGATAGTATGACCTGGGGTTCGATGATGTGTCAGCAGTATTCTCCCCTAGAAGTTTAATCTCGGAAGGACCATGCTTCAGGTGCGTGAGACCATCGATACTGAGTCGCTCATCGCCGGTCTGCAGGCCTCAAGGACAAAGTTCCGTTGTCAAAGGAACAATAGCTACCTGCGTATCTCGCCGTGAGTGGAAACGGCCAAACCAAACCTACACAATTGATGGCAACTGGGATATCACTCAAAGTCTAGATGTCATGGTCAGGAGACATGAAGCGTCTGTCGGCGCTCTGAAGAAGGAAGCATTGCATTTATGAAAGGTCGAGCGATCAAAATTAGTGTTGGATCGAATCAACCTGCAAATACTTATCGCATGTGAATCGACATTGAACTAGGGCATTGAATTGATGACTTACTATCGGGTATCTTAGGCCTAACAGACGGAGATCGTGTGGCAGAAGTATGACGCAGTGCGATACACGTTATACAGCAACATCGTCCAATCGAGTCATATTCAACACCCCCTTGCCAAATCCACTCGCAACCACTTTAAATCCATTTTCTTGCACGTCTGCGAGGAAAAGCTCGTGTTGATCTGCCATCCTCTCATTATTCCTCCGAATTTCCTGAATGACCCCATGTTGGCGTACGCAAAGCGGGCATTCGGTTTCGTGGTCCAGCAGGCACCTGTATGATATGCACGTTAGCACTGACATCACGAGACGAGTATGTGTAATTTTGAGGAAAGAAATAGATCAATACGTACCGCTGGTGATATGAATGATTGCACATGAAATGGACACTGGGCAGGTCGAGCTGCCCGCTGCACTGAGAACAGCGCGTAACACTAAACACCTTTGCATGCATCGGGTCCTCTAGTTCGGCCACTTGCTTCAATTTTGCATTTGTCTCCAGTCGGTAGGAGTTGATCAGTTGCTGGTCCTGTCGTGCGAAAAATCATCAGCGCGAAAATGAGAAAGAAATGTCAAAAAAACTTGCAGTCTGCACTTCTTCCCTTGCTTCCTTAATGCGTCCCATCAGCCAGCCCTTAACAAGTCCTACGCTCGCTACTTCATTCCTACTCAATACCTGGACTACGCCAAGCGGAGGTATTATCCGCTCCTTCTCGATATGTTCCAGAATTTTCTCCACATCTGCCCGGTGCCGCGTGAGCAGCTCCGATGTGCTTGTCAAAAAGCGCAGCACAAGCTCATAGAGGTGCGGATGCGTTGGACCATATCGTACAAGGGCCTGTACGACTTCTGTTGACGCTGAGGGCTCGGATGGCGATGCGTTGTGCTTGTCCATCCAAAACCGTAAAACGTCTTCATACATCCCCAGCTTCTCCCAGAGTATAACCAGACCTCTGGTATAGCTGTAAATGCTGCAAAGAATCAGTGCATGTGTCTCATCGCACGGTAAGGAGTCGCTCGTCAGAACTTTAAGTGCCTTGTCCTGTTGTTCTGGAGTGCCTCCGTCAAGGTAGAGCTCAAGTAACGTGTTCCAAACTGCTGCCTGATTGCGCTTCTCCAAGTCGTCGTCTTCGTCCGGACTGGCATTTGGAAGAGAAGACGGGAGAGAGGAGAGCGACTGTCCCCACCGACGTGCGGCTACGCTTTCTAGGAAGTGGACAAAATGTGACGAGTGATCGACAAAATGCGCGAAATAAAGTGTAGGCGAAGGTCGTTTCTCTTTTAATGGTGTTGGTGCGCGAGGCTGCGTTGTTTGAGGCTCCGAAAGGTCCTCCTCTTCGTCCGCTTTGGATTCTTCAACTTTGTCTTCAGGCGCAGGTACACGGGATAGGGCCAGGTACGAAAGGTAAGATGGAGCGTTTGCTGGCGTGCTTGACTGTTGTGGAGTGGTGTCCTCTGCTTCGGACATGGTGAGGGGCCCAGAAACGGTGCAAAGATCAATGAGAAGCTGCGTTGTCTCCTCTGGGAGGTTATCCAGCATAGCGCGTCCGTACCGTGCGAGGTTACTTTCCGCCTGTATGAATGTATTAGCCTTATACCTGAAAAAAAAAATGCAAACAGAAAAAAACGAAGATTGGACGTACCGCGGCTGCTCCTAAGTGTCTCAAATACGTCAATGCCTCCCCATACTTCCCAGCGTCCTCAATCATAACCCTCAAATACTCCTCGTGCCGCTGGTAGCGCTTCGCGAGGTAGCTGGCGTGATCAAAGTACCCTGCTTGCCTACACACCCGGATAGCAGTGTCCAGGTCAAATGGAAGGTCGCCATTCGACTCTGCCACACCAGAGCGACGAGACTCTGTTTTAATGAAGCTGTCCAAGCGTGCAACGTCTTTGAGTTTGGTGTAGGTATTAAGCAGAAGAGTGGTATGATCAGCATTTGCGAGGCCAAGGGCATGTAGCTCTTGCAGATAGGTAACGAGATTGTGTATACGTTGAGCATCCAGGAACTGAATCATGATTGTCAGACCCGTCGTGTTGGGAAAAAAACACGAATAACTGACTTTTCTTACGACGTAGCTTGGTTTTACCCACCCTATCGTTTTCAGGTAGCATGTCATTGCACCATCCCAATCTCCTTTCGCATAGAGGTAGTCACCGTGCTGACGGTGAATATCAGCTACGTAGCTCTCGTCTAGGTGTTGTGTCTGCGCGAGACTCAGTGCAAGTGGATATAGAGCCTTTGCGTACAGCATGGAGAGTTTTGCAGAGGTGGATTTCTCGGTAAGGCGAGTCAGCTAAACAAGGGCAGCGACGTCAGATTAACGAGCAGCGCAACAATCCTGAACATTGTCGGGACGCACCTGCCCATTGTTTGTGAGGATGTAAATATTTCCCCACTCCGAGATTACCTCTCTGACACCCTCCGGAAACATCCCAGTATATCCAACTACCTTATTCTCCATGTCAAACACAGTCACTCTCGACGCATCACCGTCTCCACCTGCCGCCTGCGCCGCAAGCTTTCGCGTAGCAGGTGACGTTGTTGCTACTGTTGTGGGTGGTGAAACAACTATCACATAGTTAAGGTGGGTGTGGATCGACGACTTGTAGCCTGTAAAAGACGTAACATCGCCTCCCAAGACATAGATTCGTACAATCTACCCACCTTCATAAGCATATGGCGGCTCCCTCCCCTGTAAACCATACGCATATACTGCCTCGTCTCTCGCAAGCACGATCTTCTCGGCGCGCCAATCCATCACCGCACATCCCAATCCACATCCAATATCGTCCAGCAACACGCTAGATCCTCCACTCCCTTTTCCGGACACATGGTACACGTTCACCGAGTTCGTAGTCACAATGAAAAGATGCAAGTTGTTATCCTTGACATCGGCATTAGTGGAATTCGGAAGTTCTCGGAAACCGAGGCCTGTGATGGGTTCAGGGGATGATTCATGAATGGTGCGTGTCTTAGGAAGTGCAGTCAGGGACCCTGTGGGAGATAGTGACTGGTCCAAGTGCCTGTAAAGTAGTACCGTCCCGTCGGCCAAGCCAATAGCAAGGAAAGACAGCGCAGAAGAAAGTGCAAAGCAAGAGACCTGAATTACAAGCTCACCGAGCGAAAGCTGAAGGTAGTGAGCTACTCACTGGATGAGGCTTATTACTAGGCTGGACCTTGGAAGACCTCAGTAACACTGGTGCTTGGTTTCTCTTGTCCATCTTCCCAAGATCCCAGATCCTCAACAAACTACCTCGCACTGCATCCTCTTCCCCAATCGTCACCAACACACCCTTCCTTTCCGCCATGTGCATTACTCGTCCTCCCACATGCGCGACCCAGCTCGTTGTCGATACGAATTCCTTGTTTAGAATATGTATACTGCCGTGAATATCCGCAGCGAGCAGCCCGGCACTGGAAGAGACGACAGTTGAGATTTCTGAGGCGTTTTTGAAAATCTCGGGTGAACTAGCAAGGTCATGGGCGTCCTTCACAGGGTGTACATCGAAAAACGCAAATTGGCGAAGCTGGAGGGGTTTAGTAACTGAGGGTGACAACGACATCTGACAGTGGCCAACATACCGCAGTAGCAGCTACAACAGTCGCATTTGCCATCGACCTTACCACGAAATTCAAGTTGACTGTTGCAGTCTGTTGAAACAGCGCTGGAATTTGAAACCTATCTTGCCTGAAGTATGTGGGAGTGCTGTTTCAAGCGCTGAAATGATGTACTGTAGTCAGGAACAACTTTAGCTTAGACCTGGCAATAATGACTTCTAGTAGTATGTACACTAGTGTTAGGACTAAATACTAATCACCTAGTGAGGCTGGTTTCATCTCGGTAGAAGCCAACTTCAAATAATGTCCGTCTCCAAATTTCAATCGGGCACCACCATCACTGAACCGATGAACATATTAAAATATCATATTATGCCATATATTGATAATAATCGCGACAATATCCACAAATACGGAGGGGGGTTTGACATAGAAATGTGTGGCCTTATGTAGGAACGGTGCATTTTGAAGGGGGTAACTGAAGTCGTGGTGTGATCGAGGTACTATTTTCTAAGTGGATTTTAAGGAAACCAAGATATGAGAGTAAGACCAAGCAAGCTAATTTCAGTCCAGAGTTATCAACCGCAACACAAATGTCACCACATATAGCCTGTTCACTTGATGGCCCGCCGGGCACTCAATTCCTAAGTGAGAGACAGTGGCCGAAGCTGACTGAGAAGCCCGCCACGTCCTTCGCACGGGGTACTGCGACTACTCAACATCCAATCTGTCAT